>JARYMX010000307.1:0-30000 GCA_030169165.1 Centaurea solstitialis | reverse complement strand
ACCCCCCCCCCCCCCCCCCCAAACCACCCACCACCCACCAACCCCCCACCCCCCCCCCACCACACCCCCCCCAACACCACCCCCCCCCCACCCCCACACCACCCCCCCACACCCCCCCCACACCACCACACCCCAACAACCCCCACCCCAACACAACCACCACCCAAACCAACCACACCACACCACCCCACCCCAACCACCCCACCACCCCCCAACACCCAACCCCACCCCCCCCACACCCCCCCCCACCACCCACCCCCCCACCACCCCACCACCCCCCCCCAACCACACCCCCCCCCCCCCACCCCACCCCAACACACCCCCACACCCACCCCACCCCCCACCCCACCCCAACCCCCCCCAAACACCCCACACCACACACACCCACACACCCCCACAACCCCCACCCCACCCCCAAACCAACCCCCCACCATACCACCCACCCCCAACACACCCCCACCCACACCCCCACCCACCCCCCCCCAAAACCCACCAACAACCCCCACCAACACACCCCCCCACCCCCCACACCCACCCCCCACCCACCCCACCACCCAACCCAACAACCCACCCACCAACCCACAACAAACCACCCCCACCACACCACACCCACCCACTCCCCCCACCCAAAACAAAACACCACCCAACACCCCCCCCCCCAACCCAACAACCCAACAACCCCCCCACCCCAACCAAACCCACCCCCCACCCCACCAACCCCCCCAACCCCCCCCCCACCCAACCCCACCACAACCCAACCCCCCAACAACCCTGAACCCTGAACCCTGAACCCTGAACCCACCTACCACCCACTGAACCCTGACCTGAACCCTGAACCCTGAACCTGAACCCTGAACCCTGAACCCTGAAACCCTGAACCCTGAACCACCTGAACCCTGAACCTGAACCCTGAACCCTGAACCCTGAACCCTGAACCCTGAACCCTGAACCCTGAACCCTGAACCCTGAACCCTGAACCCTGAACCCTGAACCCTGAACCCTGAACCCTGAACCCTGAACCCTGAACCTGAACCCTGAACCCTGAACCCTGAACCCTGAACCCATGAACCCTGAACCCTGAACCCTGAACCCGGGAACCCTGAACCCTGAACCTGAACCTGAACCCTGAACCCTGAACCCTGAACCCTGAACCCTAAACCCTAAACCCTAAACCCTAAACCCTAAACCCTAAACCCTAAACCCTAAACCCTAAACCCTAAACCCTAAACCCTAAACCCTAAACCCTAAACCCTAAACCCTGAACCCTAAACCCTGAACCCTAAACCCTGAACCCTAAACCCTGAACCCTAAACCCTGAACCCTAAACCCTAAACCCTAAACCCTGAACCCATGAACCCTGAACCCTGAACCATGAACCCTGAACCCTAAACCCTAAACCCTAAACCCTAAACCCTAAACCCTAACCAACCCTAAACCTAAACCCTAAACCCTAAACCCTAAACCCTAAACCCTAAACCCTAAACCCTAAACCCTAAACCCTAAACCCTAACCTAGGATCTTCATTTGCACGAAAATTTTCTCTCTCTAACTTTCTCTCTCTAGAATTTTCTCTCAAAATTTTCTTTGAGTTCTTCCTTTCTGATTGCTGGATTGTGTTCGTAATTGCTTCTGTGATGTAGTTTCATTAGTTTTTTGCTTTGATCCTTAGGTTTTTGGTGTAGATCTGATGTTATCTGGAAAAAACCAAAAAAATCAAAAAATTGAAAATGTAAAAAATAGTGTTGATTCTGGTCTGAATTGGAGTTCTGAGGGTGGTAAGGATGTTGATTCGAGTCCTAGTATGGATTCTGATTGTGTAATTTCTTCCCATTTGTCTTCTGATTTGATTTTTGGAAGTTTGAGTGGATCGCAAAGTTCAGATAAGCAATTTTCGCCAATTTTGAGAAATTCGAGTGTGAACGCCTCTGTACTTGGTGGTTCGTTTGGTGATTCATTGAAATCATCTAGAAAACGTATTTTACCAGTTAAAGTGAAGAAGAAGAGTGTAGATCTTAAGAATTTGAGCTCATTTAGTAGTTCAGGTGGTGTGAATTCCAATTTTCAGGTGTTAGCTCCTATTGAGAAGGAATCGACTCAAAAGAAGGCTAAGGTGGATCCAATTAGTAGTTCGATTGCTGAGTTGGAAGTTAGAGGTGATATTTCCTCTGTGGTTGGTATGTCGAATGTGAATGTGGGCTCACATGGAGTGATCGATGCTTCTATGGAGGTTCAAAAGGAGAATCGTAATGTGGATTTGGGAGGAATTGGCTCGAATTTCACTTCTGATGTCAATGGTGGTTCTGATTTGAAGGCTGGTGGTCGAATTGATGTTGATGGGAAGCGTTTTCAAGCTGGGCTGGATCAACATTTGGGCCCTCATGGAGTTCTCGATCAGACTATGGAAGATCAGAAGGAGAATTGCAATCTGAATGTGGGAGGAATGGATGGGAATCGGTCTCAGGTGGATTTTGATCAAGGCTTGGGTTCTCATGGAAATTTCGATCAGACTTTGGTGGATCAGAAGGGGATTTGTAATCAGAGTGTGGGAGGAATTGGTGGAGTCACTAAAACTAGTTCAATTGGTGAGTATATTCTTAATCCTGAAGGTTATCTGAAAAATGTCATTCAAATGTTTGATTATAAACAGTTTGGAGGGCCGAATGTTGGAGGTCAGAATGCTAAACATGGTTCTGAAAATGTTTTTGGTAGTGGTAATAGTGATAAAGGAAGTTCGTTTGGTGTGAATTTGAACAAGGATAGGGGTGGGTTGAATTGTAATTCTCAACAGCAGCAGGGGTTTGTTTTTGGGCAGAGTTCTAAGTCTGAAGATGAAAATACTATAAGTAAGGAAGATGTGAAATCTGCTGCTCCTGTGGAGGATAAGGATGGTGATGATTTGGTGATGAAGGATTCTGTGTCTATGCAAAATGAGAAGGGTTCTGCTGATACTCAAGATGCTAAACCTAAGAATGCGTGGAACTCAAGGGGGCCTACACTTGCGGATAAGATTAAGGGTAACACTGAAAATAAGGTTACTCTGAAATTCAAAGAGCCTGTGGTTTTGGAGGATGGTCGAAGAGTTGTTAGATTTTCAAAGGATGTAATTCAAGAAGGTGCAAAACTAAATTCTATGCAGCTGGTTGGTCACTTTGTTGGAGCTTCTATGCCATTTCCTGTTGTTGATTTGGTGTTGAAAAGAATGTGGAAAAGGTATGGGCTGATTGATGTTGCCTCCAACTATGCAGGTTTTTTCATTTTGAAATTTAACAATGAGGAAGGTTTGTGTTTTGTGTTGGAGAATGGGCCATGGATGATTAATAATGTTCCTTTTTTTGTTAAGAAGTGGGAGGTAGGATGTACTTTGGGAAAGCCTGAGTTGAAAAGTCTTCCTTTGTGGGTGAATTTATTTGGAGTTCCATTAGAGATTTGGAATGTTAAGGGTTTAGGTGAACTAGCTAGTGGTATTGGAATTCCTTTGACGCTTGATAGAGCTACTGAAGAAAGATGTATTAAGCAAACGGGTCGGGTGGGTTTTGCTAGAGTGTTAGTTGAGGTGATGGCAGAAAAAAGTATCTCTGATTATGTGATTGGTGTCATTCCGTTCTTAGATGGATCTGGTGAAAAGGAGATAAAGGTGAAAGCGGAGTACAGATGGAAGCCCCCAAGATGTGACCATTGTAAGATTTTTGGTCACACCTTTGCTTCTTGCGAGGTAAGAACACTTTCAGATGATGAGAAGAATGCAAGGTTGAAGAAAGAAAGTCAAACTAAACCTGTTGTGGATATAGATGATGGTTTTCAGGAAGTTGGTAGGAGAAATAGGCCGGTGGGTGTTCAACCAAATCAGAATGGGACTAGAGCATGGGTGGATAAAAGATTTGGTAATCAAAAGCAAGGGCAGAGTTTAAATAGTGGTAATATTGGTCAAAAAGAAGGGCAGGGGCAGCAAGCTGGTGGATTAAATAAGGGGCAACAAGGGTCTGGTGGGAGGATTTGGCAGCAAAAAAAGGGTATTAATGTTCAACAAGGTGGTGTTAGAGCAAATGTGAATAGGTTTGTTGAAGTAGGACAATCTAGTGGAGTTAAAAAAGATGGAGTGGATGATCAAACTAAGGGAAATGGTTCTGTGGGTGTGGTTAAAGAGCAGCAGCAACAGCAACCAAAGAGTAAGGGATTTGGTTCAGTGGGTGTAAATAAAGAGCAACAACAGCAGCAGAGAAAGATTAAGGGGAATGGCTCTGTGGGGGTGTCTAAAGATCAGCAACAGCAGCAGCAAAATAACAAGGGTGTGGGGGTTGTTGGAAGTGTTAAATGTGGTGATTCTGATATTTCAAAGCAAGGGGGTGGTGCTTTTGGTAAGAGGGTTGAGGTTAAAGGAAAAGAGGATGGGAATGTTATGCATATGGAAGCTAGTTTTGTTCAAAATGAAGTTCCAACAAAAAATTCTTTTGATGTTTTGTCAAAGGAGTTTGATAAAGAACGGGTGGAGGAATGGTTTGAAGAGGGTGTGGGAGTTGGTAATGATGGTAGTATGAATGATTTAGTGTGGCAATTTCAGAAGGTGGCTGTGGATTATTATATTCAGCAAGGTTTTAATCCTTCTTCTGATGTTCTTTTGTCTTGGAATGATAGACAGATTAATTACTTTAAGGCTGTCCAAAATGATGCGATGGTGTTTGAAAAAGAAGATGTTCCGGAGTTCATGAAACCACCAGGTAAAGAGAAGGTGGATAGGGATATGGAGAAGGTTGATCATTAATTCCAATGGTGAAAATTGCTATTTGGAATGTTAGAGGCTTGAATATGGTCTCTAGAAGAAATGAGGTTAAGAGGTTGATTTTTGAGAATGGTTTGGAGGTGTGTTCTTTGGTGGAAACTAAAGTGTGTGGCCCTAGGTTAAGGGCCATTTGTGAAGAAATTTTTGGCAATTGGTTGTGGGTTTCTAATAACTCGGTGTGTAATGGAAGAACTAGAGTTATTGTGGGTTGGGATCCAAATAAAATTAATTTGGATGTGGCTGCGGTGTTTTCTCAAGTTGTTCATACTCACATCTTGCATATTGAGTCTAAGAGGTGGTTTCATTGTTCGTTTATTTATGCGGCTAATGAAGTTGTTAATAGAAGAGAGTTGTGGGATCAGTTGGTTTTGCATAAAGGAGTTGTGAAGTTGGATCCGTGGTTAATAATGGGAGATTTTAATGTGGGTCTTCATCCTAGTGATAGTTCAAGGGGGTCGTCTGTGGTTTCTATTGGGATGCAAGAATTCCGTGATTGTATAAATGCTATTGAAATGGAGGATCTAAATCATCATGGTTTAAACTTTACTTGGATCCAAAAGCCTATGTCTGATGTTGGCGGTAAGGGGTTGTTGAAAAAACTAGATAGGGTTATGGGGAATTTGGCTTTCCTTGAGGACTTTGTGACAGCTTGTGTTTCTTTTTTGCCATGGGGATTGTCTGATCATAGTCCTGCTGTTCTGTCTATTCCTAGTCTTACTCCTTTTAAACAGCGGCCTTTCAAGTTTCTTAATTATTGGAGTGAGAACCCTAATTTTCTGCCTTTGGTTGGAAGTGCTTGGGATTCTCATTTTTATGGCTGTTCTATGTTCTCTCTTGTGTCTAAATTGAAGTTACTAAAGAAGAGTTTGAGGAAATTGCATAGAGACCATGGTGATGTGTTTGAGAGGGTTCGGTCTATTAGATGTGAGGTTGAAAAAGTGCAAAGTGATATTGATTGTGATCCGGAGAGTGGTGATTTGAGGTGTGAAGGGGCTGTTTTGATTAAAAATTTGAAAGATGCTCTTGTTGATGAAGAATGTGTATTGAGACAAAGGTCTAAAATTCAATGGTTAAAAGAAGGTGATGGCAACACAAGATATTTTCATAGTG
This sequence comes from Centaurea solstitialis, assembly GCA_030169165.1. Classification (NCBI taxonomy): domain Eukaryota; kingdom Viridiplantae; phylum Streptophyta; class Magnoliopsida; order Asterales; family Asteraceae; genus Centaurea; species Centaurea solstitialis. Next base: position 24,113 of record JARYMX010000307.1, on the reverse strand, counting down.
TGGTTAAAAGTCGTGGGAATAAGGGATGGGTTAATGAGATTGAGGATTTGGAGGGTAATAGATTTATGGGGGCTGCTGTTCCTCAACAGTTTGTGAGTCATTTTAAAAAGATGTTGGGCACTAGTGAAGATGTGGTTTCAATTCTTGACCCGGATGAGCTTTTTGTGAAGAAGCTTTCTTCTCAGCAAGCTGAATTGATGATTAGACCGGTGGATGATAAGGAAATTAAAGAAGCTATCTTTGGTATTGATGATTTAAAAGCCCCGGGGCCTGATGGTTATTCTTCTAGATTTTACAAGAAAGCTTGGCCGATTGTGGGAAGTGATGTTTGTTGTGCTGTCAAGGAGTTTTTTCATAATGGTAAGCTTCTCGGGGAAGTGAATGCTACGGTTTTAGCTCTTGTTCCAAAGTCCCAATGTCCAAAAAATGTTGCTGATTTTAGACCGATAGCCTGTTGTAATGTAATTTACAAGTGTATTAGTAAGGTGTTGGTGGGAAGAATTAAAGAGTTCTTGGGGCTGCTGGTGGATCAGAATCAATCTGCCTTTATTCCTAATAGGCAAATTGGTGATAATGTTTTGCTTGCTCAAGAATTGATGAGAGGATATCATAGACAGAGGGGTACTCGGAGGTGTGCCTTCAAGATTGACATCCAGAAGGCGTATGACACCGTTAATTGGTGTTTTCTTGAAGAGATTTTGAAGAGATTTGGGTTTCATCCGTGTATGATCAGTTGGCTTATGAAGTGTATTTCATCGGCTTCTTTCACCATTAGAGTCAATGGTGATCATCATGATTTTTTCCCAGCTAAGAGAGGGTTAAGACAAGGGGATCCGCTCTCTCCGTATTTATTTACGCTTGTGATGGAGGTTCTCACTTTGATGGTGAGAAGGAAGGTTCAGAATTGCCCTCAGTTCAGGTATCACCCTAGATGTGAAAAGCTTGGTTTGACACACTTATGTTTTGCGGACGATTTGCTCATGTTCTGTTATGGTAATGCTCAATCTGTCATGGTTCTAAAAGATGCTTTGCTGGAATTTAGTGCCTCTTCGGGTTTGAAACCTAGTATGGGTAAGAGTACATCTTTTTTGGGGAATGTGGTGGGTGTTAATAGAGAGGAGATCATGGGAATTCTGCCTTTCAAGCTTGGTACTCTTCCGGTGAGGTATCTTGGGGTTCCTTTAATCTCTACAAAGTTATTTCACAATGATTGCTTGAGCCTCATTGATAAAGTTAGAAAGAGGATCAAGGATTGGAAAAATAAGTGGTTGTCTTTTGCGGGTCGACTTCAACTTATTAATTCAGTCTTGTCGTCCATTAGTGTTTATTGGTCATCCATGTTCCTTCTTCCGGCTTCGGTGATTAAAGAGATTGAAAAAATGTTGAGGAATTTCTTGTGGAGTAATGGGGAGGCTATAAGGGGAAAAGCAAAGATGGCTTGGAAGATTGTGTGTTTGCCAAAAATTAAAGGAGGATTGGGTGTAAAAAGTTTGAAGTTGTGGAACAAAGTCTTGCTATCAAAACAAATTTGGAAGATCATGGATTGTGGTGATTCTCTGTGGGTTAAATGGCTGCATACATATAGATTGAAAGGGAGATGTTTTTGGGATATTGGTGAAGTCTTTGATGCCCCGTGGTTCTGGAGAAAGATGGTAAAAATTAGAGAAGGTTTTAGGGAAAATTTGGTTCATTCTATTGGTAATGGGAGGTCTGTTTTTTTATGGTTTGATAATTGGCATCCGTTGGGCCCTTTGTGTCAGTTTATCTCAAAAAGAGACCTTTATGAAGCTAAAGTGGATGTGAAGTTGAAGATTAGTGATATTGTTTGTGATGGTATATGGTTGTGGCCGGTGGATTTATGGAACAAGTTTGGTGGTCTTCTTCAACTTTTCCAGCCGGCTCTTAAGGAGAATGTGAGAGATAAGGTGATGTGGAAGTCTCAATCTGGCTCTGTTGGTGATTTTTCTGTAGCTGCTGTTTGGGATGAAAATTTTCTTCATTTAGAGGATAAGAGGTGGTCAAAGTTGGTGTGGTTCACTCAAGGTATTCCTCGGCATGCTTTTATTTTATGGCTGGCTATTAATGAGAGGCTGAGAACCTTGGACAGATTGGTGAATTGGAGAATAAAGGAGGAGAAATTTATGTGTTTTATGTGGTGTGGGTGTTGAGAGTCATTCTCATATCTTTGTAGAATGTGAGTATAGTGTAGAGGTGTGGAATTGTCTTGAGGGTGTTTCGGGGATTTACAATCTTATTAAAAGGATGGATGCTGGTGGTAATTGTTGGCAAAATCTAATTGAAGTGATTTCGGGTGTAAAGGTTGGAAATTCCATTTGGAGTATCATTCATAGACTTCTCTTGGCTGCTGGTGTTTATTTCTTGTGGCAGGAGCGCAATAAGAGGATTCATGGTGAGGCTAATAGATCTGCTGTGGTGCTTGCTAAACAGATTTATCAACTTATTCAAATGAAGCTAATGGGTCTGAAGGTTAAGGATGGTAGTCAGATTAGAAGGGCTGCTATGATTTGGGATTTGAAAGTTAGGAATGGTGGCTTTTGTGCTAAATCTGATGGTTGATATTTTGTGGGATTGCTTTCTGTTTTGTTGGTGGCTGTGGTGTTGGAGTTGGTATAAACTTTTGATGATCTTGAAGAACTTGTTGCTGAGTGTTTTTTTGGAAGAGAGCTTGGTTAGAGTAATGAATTGGTCGGCTTTGAAGATCCATTGGGGTGGGTTCTTTTTGGGGGGTGCTTTGGCTTGGGATACACTTGGGTATATTTGGGGGGGAGGGTTTATTTTTACTTTTCTCTCTTATGGGGCTTTGGGGTTGGTTTCTTGGGATGATGTTATAAGGGGGTGCAGGGTAGAGGAGTTAGGTGTGTTCTTGATTTTGTTTTGGAGATATAAGGGGTGTTCTTTGGAGGATTGGAAGGTGGTTTGGGTGGTTTATCTGTTCTGGTGTAAAGGAGGATGTAGCTGGTGGTTTTGTGTGTTTTGGGTGAAGGGGGTGGGGGGTAGTTATAGGCTTTTTGGTGTTAACAGCTTTTTAAGAGGGTATTTTTTTGGCCTTCTTATAAGTCTGTCTTTCTTTCTTGGGTTTGAGTGTGTGTTTTGTCTGTTTTATAGAGCAGAGTATACTTCCTGTGTGCAGCATTTTGTTGTGTTTTGGGTATGGAAAAGTATTAAAGAATGGTCTGTGGTCTGGAGTTATAAGGATGGATCTTTTGTTTATTTGTTTGGGGCTGCTATGTGCATGGAGGTAATAGCTTTGGCTTCTCTTTTTTGGTTCTGGTATATGGATTTGTTCTGGCTGCTGTTGATTAATTTCTGGGATAATGGGAGTAATAAGGCTGGTTGGTGTTGGTACAATGATGTGGTTTTTAGTTGTTGGTGTTGGAGTAAAAAGGGTGGGTGTATGTTCAATCTTGTGCATAGCTGTTGGTTTCAGTTATTATCTATTTTCTGGAGTTATAAGTTTTTTTGTGATGTCTCTCTATACATTGATGATGTATGGACTGATTTGAGGAGATATAAGGTTGGTTTTAAAAGAGGTTTTGGGGCTGATTTTGGTCTTTGGGTTGGTTTTGTATTCTTTTGTTCAGCCATTCTTAATTTCAACAGCCTTCAGAGCATCTGTGTATTCATTTCTGGTGTTATAAGGTGGAAGGAATTGGTGTTGTTAATCCTTTGTGAGTTTTTAGGAGTTATAAGGTTGGTGAATTGGTTGTTGGTTTTTCTGTTATGCTTTATGAAGACTAGCAGGGGTCTGTTGTTTGTGCAGTTTGTCCTTTTGATATTCTGGTGGAGAAGTGGACTGATTTTCAGTTGTTGGTATTTAAAGGCTGTGTGTATGTTCAGTATTGTGATCAGTTGTTGGCTTCAGTTATGTGTTGGTGTGGGGAGTTATAAGGATGATTTTACCATTTTCTTTGTTGATTACCATATTGGTTGTTCAAGTTTTGTTCCTTGTCTCTTCCTTGGTCTTAATCTGATTACTTATCATCTTGTCTATGTTGTTTTTCTTTACATTGATGGCCATTATGGTTATTCAATATTTGCTTCCTTTCTCTTTTTTGGTCTGTTTATGACTTCTATATGTTCTAGTGCTTTTTGGCATCTGCATTTCTTTTGGTATATGGGTGTTAAGAGTGGCCGCCATTTTGTCTTGTGTTTGGCTGATTTAAAGTGGATGGATCTATGGAGATATAAGGGTGGTGTTTGTAGTGGCAATATTACTCTTTATTTGGTTCTGTTGTTTTGGAGTGAAAAGGTTGGAATCTGGTTTTGGTGCCTATGGATCCTTTATAGTTGTTACTGTGCAATTGAGTTTTGGAGTGTTTTGCAAGGAGTAATGAGGAGTTGGAGTGGGTGTTGTTTGCTGATAAAGGGGTTTAATCATGTGGTGGAATCTGGAGTAATAAGGATGGTTGGTTGGTTTTTGGTGAATGGAGGGATGAGTAGTCCTGTAGAAACCTCTGTTCAAGTTAGCTTTTTTGGAAAATTTTGGCATGACTCCTTGGCTTATTCAGTCTTTTCCACCCATAATTTTGGGTATATAAGCATCAATGTTTATATCAGTTGTCCAATTCGAATGATGAAAGTGTGTTACTTATGGAATCAATGCCAAATTAAAACTTTCTTTGCTTTGATTGTTATCAGTTGGAGAGGGATGGTTTTATGGAGCCAATTGGGGTTTTTTGCTTCCTACTGGAATGATAAATTCAGGATCAATTTGCAATTTTCGGAGCTGTTGGTGTAAATTTGAAGAGGTTTTGATGTTGTTTGTGTACTGTACTTCTCGAATTGGAGTTCAATTTCAGTTTGATGGATGTTGGTGGTTTCGATTTGGTGCGAATTTGAGATGGGTGCGAATTAGGGTTCCAATTGATGATGGTGATGGGGTTTGTAGAAGCAGAAGACGTGTGGTGGTTATTGGGCTGCGATTTCTTCTGTTTGATGTTGGAATGATCACGATTTGGAGGTGGATTGGAAGCTAGATTCTTGCCAATTTGTATTCGATTTGGAGGGTGAATTCAAGAATGGGGATTGGAATGATTGCAATTCGTATTCAGATGTATTGGAATCGATTGAGTAGAGGATGGAAGTATGCTGTTGTTTGGATTGTTCGAAGCTTAGAGCTGATTGGAGGGCTGATTCGTTTTGCTTTTCTGGTTTGGTTGACATGTCCATTAAGCTGGCTGTTTCGAATAAGCTGCTTGGCTTTGATCGAATCTCTGATTTTAGCAGGTGTTGGTGATAAGCTGGCTGATTGGATTAAGCTAGCTGTTTGTGTGTATTGGAAAAGTAGACGATGGATGGATGGATGGGGATTCTGGAGTAGTGTGATCTTTAATGGAGTTATAAGGTTGGGGTATTTCTGGATTGAGGGATCTGGTTTATTTTTTGGAGTTGGGAATTATGATTGGGCCACTAATTCTTATTGGGCTGATTTGTTTAAAGATTTGTTATGGGCTGATGCAATTGAGAATTATTTATGGGCCATTAATTCTCTTTGGGTTGTTTTGTTTATAAAGTTCAAGGGGCTGATGGAAATTTATGGATTACAATTTTGTTGGGCTGATAATTTGAATATTGGGCTTGGAGTTGCTTCTTGGATCTGCGTTTGGGAAAATGAGATATTCTCATATTGGGCTGCTCTCCTTTTAAAGATTGGTATATGGCGTTGGTGGGCTATCATTCAGCTGGGTTTTATTATTTTCAGCAGCATGATTGATTGGATGATAATGGGCCTGCTATTTGGGAAGAGTTAATGGACTGCTACTATTTGCTCATTTTGGGCCGTGAGATTAGGGATTTGGGTTATATTGAGTTGCTGATTTTGGGCTATGAGGTGAAGTCTATGGAGCGGATTTTCAAGATGGTTGGTTATGTTGAGATGGGTATTTTAAATTGGGCTAATGATAACAGATTGGGCTTACTTATTGGGCATTTATTTCTTTTGGATGGGGCCAAGGTCAGAATTGGGCATGAAGAGAAGGTTTTTTTCTCTCATGATGGCATTCTTGGTTTTTTGGGTATTCAGTTTTATAGTTTTCATTTGAGTTGTATTTTTTTGGTGTTACTTTGGTTTCTCCCTAAGCATATTTTAGGGAGGCATTCGTTGTACTTTCTTGGGGTATGCCCCTCGTAGTTTGTCCTCTTTTATTTTTTGGTGAATAATTTTTTCCGGGGTTCTGTCCCCTTTTCCAAAAAAAAAAAAAAAAAAAAAAACCCTAAACCCTAAACCCTAAACCCTAAACCCTAAACCCTGAACCCTAAACCCTAAACCCTAAACCCTAAACCCTGAACCCTAAACCCTAAACCCTAAACCCTGAACCCTGAACCCTGAACCCTAAACCCTAAACCCTAAACCCTAAACCCTAAACCCTAAACCCTGAACCCTAAACCCTAAACCCTAAACCCTGAACCCTAAACCCTAAACCCTAAACCCTAAACCCTAAACCCTAAACCCTAAACCCTAGAATTTTCTCTCAATTTTTTCTTCGATTTTCCATCTCTGTTTACTGGATCTGGTTCATTTCTGCTTTGCGATGTAGATTTCATTGGTTTTTTTGCTTTGATCCTTTGTTCTTAATTTGTTTTGATGGCTTCTGGAAAAACCAAAAAAAGTAAAAAATCTCAAAAATCAAAAAATTCTGTTCAAGGTGATGTTTCTGATCATAGTTTGCTATCTGGATCTGAAATTGGGGGTTTGGTGACTCCAATTGTTAAATTGGAGGGGGTGGTTACGCCTGAATTGAATTCTATGGCTTCTGAAGAGGTCGCGAAGTCTGATATTGGTTTGGTGGATAAATTGGAGGCCATTGACGATTCAATTGCAGATGAGGAGGATGATAGTGAAGATTTGGTTGAAGGTGTACTTGATAAGGAAAATTCGAATCGGCCTAGAGGTTCTGTTGGGAGGATTTCGAATTTGAAGAGAATTTTGAGAAATGCTCTTGGTGTGAATATGGATTCGTCTATTTCGAGTGCCATTTCAAAAGATATTCCTCAAGAGTTATCGAGCTTAGGAAGTCCAAAGAGAAATGAGAAGAAGGTGGAGGCAATTTCAAATTCGATTGTGAGCTTGAGCACCGGTAAGTCTGATTTGATTTCTGATAAGGTGGATTTGGTGCCTGCGATTTCTGTAATTGATAAATCGGCCTCTATAAATGTGGAGAAAATTTTAAAACAAGTTAAGGAAGCTAATGTTGTGATTGATAAAGAGAAACATGAGGTTTTCAGTGTTGGGGATTCTGATAATTTGAAAGGAAGTGTTGGTGGAAGTGATGAAAGTCAAAATTTGGGTGAGTACATGAAGGATTCGGAGCAGTACTTAAAAAATGTCATTAATATGTTCAATAGGCCGACTAAGGAGAGTTTGATTGTTGGAGGTGGTGGTTCGATTCAAGTAAAAGATAGGAAAATGGCTGCTGAGAATTTGGTTCCTATGGATGGTGTTAATTGCAATCAAAGGTCACCTCTGAAATTTTCTTTCGGTGTTGCTGTTGGTGATCAGCAGGAGGTGAGAGGTGGGCAGGGGAAAAGTGATAGTAATATTGTTAATGGTGTTAAGGATGGGGCTGATTTGGTGATGGATGATGCGGATAGTGTTCAAGTGGGTACTAATGGTGATGCTAATGAAAAGAAGAATGCTAATCCATGGGGTTTTAATGGAGTTACATTGGCGGATAAAATCAGAGGCAATACGGATAGCAAAGTTACTCTTAGCTTTAAAGCTCCTATTCGGTTGGAGGATGGGAGGCAGGTAGTTCGATTTTCAAAGGAAGTCATTATGGAAGGTGCTAAAACTAATTCCATGTTGATTGTTGCTCACTTTGTTGGGGCTTCTTTACCGTTTTTTGTGTTGAATAACAGTTTGAATAGATTGTGGAAGAGGTGTGGGTTAGTCAATGTTGCTTCTAATTATAAGGGTTATTATTTGCTGAAATTCAACAATGAGGAGGGAATGAAGTATGTTTTAGAAAACGGGCCATGGATGATTAATGGAGTTCCCTTATTTGTGAAAAAATGGGAAGTGGGATACTATTTGGAGAGACCTGATTTGAAAAAGTTGCCAGTATGGGTCAACTTATATGGAGTGCCTCTGGAGGTTTGGAACGTTAAAGGTCTAAGCGAATTGGCTAGTGGGATTGGGGTTCCTCTTGCTTTGGATCGAGCAACGGAGGAAAGGTGTTTAAAGCAAATGGGGAGGGCTGGTTTTGCAAGAGTTTTAGTGGAGGTTACTGCTGATAGGAGTATTTGTGATGAAGTTGTGTGTTTAATGCCCTCTTTGGATGGACTTTCTGAAAAGGAGGTTATTGTTAGAGCTGAGTATAGTTGGAAGCCTCCTAGATGTAGTCATTGTTGTACTTTTGGACATTCTTTTGCTGCTTGTGGTATGAGACCATTAACTGAAGCTGAAAAATCTGTAAAGGCTAAGATGGAGGAGAAGAGTGGTGGAAAAAATATGGATGATGGATTTCAAGTTATGGGAAAGAGGAATAGACCGGTTGCTGCTGTTAGTAAGGGTAATGTTGGGAATGGACAGCCTTTAAACACTCGTGGATGGGTTAATCAGAGATTTGGGCCACGAAAAGAGGAGGTTAAAGGGGTTAAGGTTTCTAATGGTGCTTCTTTGGGTTCTCAAAACAGAGGGGAGAGGAGTTGGCAAGTTAGAAAACAGGGTATTCAAGTTCAGAATGGAATTGACAAGAAAAAGGAAAGGGTGTTTGAAGTTGGTCAGTCTAGTGGTGTTAAGAAGGTTGGGACAGTTGATAAAAAGAATGGGCAACAGATTGGGGTTCGAAATCAGGGGCAACAACAGGAGGGAAGAAAGATGGGTATGTTTAGTGATGAAAAGGAGGGTGTGGGGGTGCGAATTGGTAAAGAAAGTAAGAGTGGGACTGGTTTGGAAAAAAAGCAGGGGAATGCTCAGCTTGGTAGACGAGTGGTGATCAAAGGAAAGGAAAACCAATTGGAGGGGGGTCTGGATTCTCAGGTTGTGTTGGAGCAGATCCCTTTGAACAATTCTTTTGAGTTGCTAAATAAGAGTGATGCTCTAAAGGAGACTGAAATGTTTGAGGATGATGGTGATGATTTTGATGAAAATTTTGATGAGGAATTTGATGAAAAGGAATGGTTGGAGCAAAAGCTTGCTGTCAATGGTTTCATTGAACAAGGAATTTTTCCTTCAAAATTGGTTTTTGATTCATGGAATGTCAGGCAAATTGAATATTTCAGATCTGTCCAAAGGAGTTGTGATGTTTTTGAAAATCAAAATGTGCCTGATTTCATGCAATCTGTTGAGGAGGATTTGGTTGGGAAGGGAAAGGGTATTGTTGGTCCGTACTCTGTTACTCATGGTTAAGTTAGCTGTGTGGAATGTTAGAGGCTTGAATTTAGCTTCTAAAAGAAAGGAGGTGAAGAGGTTAATTGGTGAGAATGGGTTGTGTTTATTTGCTTTGGTAGAAACAAAAGTTATTAAAGGGAATTTGAGGAAGTTTTGTAGAGAAATTTTTGGGAATTGGGGCTGGGTCTCTAACAATTCTGTTTGTGAGGGAAGAACAAGGATTATTGTTGGATGGGATCCTAATATTGTCAAAATGGAGTTTTTTGAGTTTTTTGAACAGGTTATCCATGGCCGTTTTTTGCATATTTCCTCTAATAAAAGTTTCTTTTGTTCTTGGGTTTATGCTGCCAATGATGTTGTTGCTAGAAGATTTTTGTGGGATCAGCTTAGAGAGTTTAAACAGATGGTTAAAGAGGATGCTTGGTTGATCTTGGGTGACTTTAATGTTAGTTTGGATCCTTCGGATAGCTCTAGAGGATCTTCTGCAGTTTCAAGGGGAATGATTGATTTTAGGGAATGTTTGAAGGATATTGAGGTGGAGGACATAAATGCTTCGGGTTTGCACTTTACGTGGTCTCAAAAGCCTTTGGCAAAAGAGGGTAGTAAGGGTCTCTTAAAAAAGATTGATCGAGTGCTTGGGAATTTGGGTTTTGTGGGTGATTTTCCTTCTGCTCATGTTTCGTTTTTGCCTTTTGGTGTATCTGATCATAGCCCTGCTGTGGTTTCGCTTCCAAACTTGTCTTCATTCAGACCTAGGCCTTTTAAATTTTGCAATTATTTGGCAGATAATAAAGGCTTTCTTCCTTTGGTGTTGGATGCTTGGAGTTTGGATTTTCCAGGTTGTAGCATGTTCTCTGTCGTTTCGAAGTTGAAAGTGGTTAAGAAAGGGTTGAGAAAACTCAAACTTGATCATGGTGATGTTTCTAAGAATGTTGAAAGGCTTAGAGGTGATCTGGGAAGAATTCAGTTGGATTGTGATTTGGATCCGGAGAATGGAGATTTAAGGGATCTTGGAGCTGTTTATCTTAAAGCTCTTAAAGATGCCCTTTGTGATGAGGAAAAATTTCTAAGGCAAAGATCTAAAGTGCAGTGGCTGAAGGAAGGAGATTCAAATACTGCTTATTTTCACAGTATGGTTAAAAGTAATGTTAATAGAAGCAGAATTGAGGAGGTTGAAAGTATGGATGGGAAATGTTTTATTGGGTCTGAGGTTCCAAATCAATTTGTGTTGCATTTCAAAAGGGTTTTGGGTACTTCGGAGGCTGTGGAAACAATTTTTGAGCCTGATTCGCTTTTTTTAAAGAAATTATCTAAAGAGCAGGCTGATTTTATGGTAAGGCCAATTGATGATAAAGAGATAAGAGAAGCTATCTTTGGAATTGATGATTTAAAAGCTCCTGGGCCAGATGGGTTTTCTTCCAGATTTTATAAGAAGTCGTGGCCTGTTATTGGATCTGAGATTTGTGAGGCTGTTAAGCAATTTTTTCATAATGGTAAGCTGCTGAAGGAGGTGAATGCTACTGTTCTATCGCTGGTTCCTAAGTCTCAAACTCCCAGAAAGGTTGCTGATTTTAGGCCAATTGCGTGTTGCAATGTGTTATACAAATGTATTAGTAAAGTGTTGGTTGGTAGATTAAAGAACTATTTGGATGTTTTAGTTGATAAAAATCAATCAGCTTTCATTCCAAATAGACAGATTTGTGATAACGTGTTGCTTGCTCAAGAACTTATGAGGGGTTACCATCGACAGAGGGGGACTAGGAGGTGTGCGTTTAAAGTTGACATTCAAAAGGCCTATGACACTGTGAATTGGAGTTTTTTGGAGACTGCTTTGAAGTGGTTTGGGTTCCATCCTTGTATGATCTGCTGGATAATGAAATGTGTGACCACTGCTTCTTTCACGATTAGGGTCAATGGAGAACATTATGGGTTTTTTCCGGGGATGAGGGGTTTAAGGCAGGGTGATCCTCTGTCTCCGTACCTTTTCACTTTGGTTATGGAAGTTCTTACTCTTATGGTTAAAAGAAAGGTGAAAGATTCTTCAGAGTTCAAGTTTCATCCGAGATGTGAAAAGATTGGTTTAACACATTTAAGCTTTGCTGATGATTTATTGATGTTTTGTTATGGTGATTCTGCTTCGGTTAAAGTTTTAAAGGATGCTTTGATGGAGTTTGGAGGGGTTTCAGGTTTGAAGCCAAGTATGGAGAAAAGCACATGTTTTCTTGGGAATGTTGTTGGAATTAACAGGAAAGAGATTTTGGAGGTGCTTCCGTTTAAATTGGGTACTCTACCTGTTAGATACTTAGGTGTACCTTTGATTTCTACTAAACTTTTTCATCGGGACTGTTTGGTGTTAATTGATAAGGTAAAGAAGAGAGTTCTTGATTGGAAGAACAAATGGCTTTCCTTTGCTGGTAGATTGCAGCTAATTAACTCTGTATTGTCTTCAATAAGTGTGTATTGGGCTTCCTTGTTCTTGATTCCGATTTCTGCTGTAAAGGAGATTGATAAATTGTTGCGAAGTTTTCTGTGGAGCAATGGAGAGGCTGTTAGGGGAAAGGCAAAAGTTGCTTGGAAAACGGTGTGTACTCCGAGAAGTAAAGGTGGGTTGGGTGTAAGGGACTTGAGGAAATGGAATCATGTTCTCCTTACCAAACAGATTTGGAAAATAATTGGAAATGGTGAGAATCTGTGGGTTAAATGGATTCACGAATACAGGCTTAAAGGCAAGTGTTTTTGGGATGTGGGATCGGTCTTTGATGCTCCTTGGTTCTGGATTAAAATGGTTAGGTTTCGGGAGAAGTTTAGAGACCATCTTGTTCATATGTTGGGTGATGGAAGAAGCACCTTCTTGTGGTCTGATAATTGGCATTCGGTAGGACCCCTATGTAAGTTTATTACTAGGAGGGATGTGTATATGGCAGGTTTGGATTGGAACATGAAAGTGGCTGATTTAGTGGTGGATGGGTTATGGATGTGGCCGCCTAATGTTTGGAGTAAAATTGGTCATTTATTAAATGTGTTCCAGCTAGATTGAATTATGGTGTGAGGGATAAAGTTATGTGGAAAAATAAACAGGGCATCATGATGGATTGTACGGTTAACATTGTGTGGAATGACCTTTACTTTGACTATCCTAATGCTGCCTGGTCCAATCTCATTTGGTTTAGTCAAGGTATTCCTCGTCATGTTTTTTTCCTTTGGTTGGCTATCAAAGAAAAGTTGAGAACTTTGGATAGATTGGGTGCTTGGAAAGTGACAGAAGATAGTTTATGTGTTTTGTGTAATGATGGGATGGAATCGCATTCGCACTTGTTTGTGGAATGCTCTTATAGTAAGGAAGTATGGAGGTGTTTAGAGGGTATGTCTGGTGTTTATAACTTGATTTTGAATTTAAATGGGGCTGATAATAGTTGGGCTGACCTTGTTTCGGAGCTGATTAAAGTTAATTATGGGAAGTCTATTTGGAGTGTGGTACACAGGCTTTTGTTTGCTGCTGGTGTGTACTTCTTGTGGCAGGAGAGGAATAAAAGGAGGCATGGTGAAGCTCATCGTTCGTGTGTTGTTTTGGCTAGGCAGATTTTGGATCTAATTAGGATGAAGCTTATGGGTTTGAGAGTCAAGAATAACTCTCAGACTAGAAGGGTTGCTAGTATTTGGGATTTGAAAGTGGAAAATGATGGTTTTCATACAAAATCTGATTTTAGTGGTGATGGATGGTAGCATTGTTGTTATTTTGCCTATTACTTGGTGGTTAGGCTGTTGGTACCATCAAAAGGTGAAGACAATCAGATGGTTTTGGTTTTGGTACTGGTGGTGGCCTCTGGAATTTTTGAAGATTGAGTTTGAAAGAGATTTCTTTGATGAGAGTTCTGTTAGAGTTATGAAACTTCACGCTTATGAGATCCGTTTTATTGGGTTTTTTCTTGGGGGGTGCTGTGGGTTTGGCTTGGGAAACACTTGGGTCATTTGGGGGGAAGGGATCTCTTTTTCTTTATCTGTTGGGGTTATGGGTTTTGGGTGTTGGGTTGATGATATAAGGGGGTGCAGGGTAGAGGAGGTAGGTTGTCTTTTGAACTTGTTTTGGAGTTATAAGGGGGTTTTTTTGGAGGTTTGGATGGATTTTTGGTGGTTTCTTTTGCTGGAGTACAGGGGTGTTAGTTGGTTGTTGTTGAGAATTTTTTTGAAAGTAAGGGTGGGGGTGGGGGGTAGTTGTAGGTTTTTTGGTGTCTCCGGATCTAAAAGAGAACATTTTTTTGGTTCTCTTTTTTTGATGGTGCTTCTTTTCTGGGATTGGAGTTGGTTTGCAAAAAATGGTTTTGAGTTGTTGTTTTCTTCTGTTTCTGTGTTCTGGCAGATTATTGGTTCTGAAGTGGTCGTGAGTTGTGTCCACTTTTTATATTTTGATGTGTGCAGAAATAAGGGTGCACTGATCTGCTGTTATAAGAGTTGTTTATTGAGATTGTTTGGGAATTATTGGGTGAGCAAGGGGCTGTTTGGTTATAAATTGCAGGCTTCCACTATTGGTGGATATAGGGGTTTTTTGGGTCTGTTTTTGTGTGAGGCTGTTATCTTTTCTCTTATGTGCTGGTTCTTTATTCAGATGATTCAGTTGATTTGGAGTAATAAGGATGGAGCTTGTTATGGCCTTGTTGGTGCTTTCTTTTTTCCTTCTGATGGTTTCTGATATAGGTTGGTGCAGGGGTTTTGGTTTGTTTTCTGTTTCAAGAAGCATAGTTGAGTGTTTTAGTGAGAAATTTTTGAACTTGTTCTTTCTCATGGATATCAGTTTTGGCTTTCTGCTGGCACTAAGTAGTTGGGATATTTATTGTCTCGACCTTGTGTGTGCTAACTCTATTGGTTTGGTTTATATGCCTTTGATATACAATCGGGCTTCTTTATTTACTAACCATAGAGTCAAACTGAATTTTGCTATTCTTATTTGGGAGCTGGTCTTTTATTTCTCCTTTTTCTGCTTCCTGTTTTGGAGATTTGTTTTTATGCAATTGATTCAATTGAATTGGAGTAATAAGGCTGGAATCTGTTTTGGTCTTGTATGTGATAGTTGTTCATTCCTGGTGGTTCTTGTTTTGGCTGCTGGTTTGAGAACCTGTCTTTTGCTTGATGAATTGTCAAGGTTTCTCCCCATTCTTTGCTTACTTTCAGGAACTGATAAGGATGGAGATTTAAGATGGCTGTTTATTTGTTGGTTGCTGTTGGGATGTGGATTTGGTGAGATAAGGTGGTTTACGGTGTTGGTTGTTTTAGCAGTTGTATGGAGTGATAAGGATGATTTTCTATGGCTTGTTGGACTCTTTGCTGTTGCTATGTTGGTTATGGTTATATGGAGGAGTGTAAAGGCTGCTACTTTTTGGTTTGCTGACATCTGTTCTTTTGATTTAGTGAGTGGGATTGATATAAGGAGGATTGTTGTAAGGAGATATAAGGGTGGTCTATGCATTTGCTATGCTGTTTTTTATTTGATTTTGATGGGATGGAGTGACAAGGTTGGTTGTTGGGTTTGGTTCTTATGGATTTCTCAATGTTTGTACTGTTTCATTGGGAATTGGAGTCATTGGTATTCTGATTTTCATGGTGGCTTAATGTGTATAGCTGAGTTGGGTAATGGTATTCAAGGAGGTAAAAGGGTGTGGAATTGGTATTGTTTGTTGATTATGGAGTGTAATCATGTTGGGGTCTATATTCAGTGGCCTGTTTTCAAAAAAATTCGACATGGCTTGTTTGTTCATAGAGTCTATTCCATCCATCAAATTGGTTGTTTGGGCATCATTGTTCTTCCCATTTATGCAAAGTCTGTCTATACAATGAGTTTTTCAAATCTGGTCTTAGTCCAGATGCTCTTGTGTAGTCATTGGGATTGTTTTGATTCTTACTGGAAGGATGATAATTGGCTTAATCGACTCCCAACTCTGATTGATTGGATTATTGGGTTTTTGTGGCTTATTCGATGTCAAGTGCTGAATGAATGGCTTATGCATTCTACAGTTTCTGTAAATTGGAATGTTTTCAAAAAAATTTGCCATGGTGTGTTTGTTTATGGAACTATTTCCATCCATGATTTCAGACGACAAGGTACCATCATTGATTTAAGATGCACAATTTCTAAGATTTTATTTAACAGGATGCTCAATTTGAAGTTGGATTGCTCTATTAGCAATGGTCTATCCAGTTTTGATAATAAGCTGGCTGATTGGAGTATGACAGTGATTGGTCTGATCGATTTTTGCAATTGGATGCTAGCCTTGATTGAATCCTGTGTATCGATTTGGAGTTACAAGGGATTGGGCTTCTTGGGGCTGTTGATGCGATTTTGGAATGAGGTTTCGAATTTTTTGGAGATGTCGTGTATTAGAGAAATTAGGGTTGGGATGGATGTTCTTGATGAAAATCGAAGAAGAAGAAGAAGTATTTGGAGGGAATTTTGCTTTCGATTTTGCTGGTTTGGTGATGATGCGATCTGGGTTGGATCTTTTGATTTGGCTGAATTGGAAATTAAGTTGGCTGTGTGGGATAAGCTGATAAGCTTGGATCGATGTGTAGGGTCATGGTATGGGTGGAGTATGGCATTTGGATCTGGTATTATAAGAGGATTGTTTTTTTGGGCTAAGGGATGCTTAATGAATATTGGGCCTATTGTTGATAATTGGACCATTATTTTCTATTGGGCTAATTTTTCTATGGCATCAGATTTAAAAAGTTGAGATTGGGCTTATTTATGGGGCTGGAAATTACTCAGGAAAGTGAAGTTGGGCTATTTCCTCTAATGGATTATTTCTTTTTTACGTTGTTGGGCTGTAAGATGGAGTATGATTATGGAATAGCTTTTGGGCTGTTATGGGATTTATGTATTGGGCTGCGTACTTGTGAAGCCTCATCTTCTGCTCTGGTGGATCAGGATTCAATTGGGCTGTCTTTTTTTCTTCATCACATTTCAGAAGGTTTGGCTCCTTTATTTTTTGGGCCGGATTTTGTCATGGCTGATTGTATGCTTATTGTTGGGGCTGATATTTTGGAGGGACATATTTGTAGGGCCGTATGGCCCATTTTTGGGTTGTGGTGCTTTGGGTTGGTGCTTAGGACGTTTCTTTGTATTGTTAGGAGGTTACTTTGGTTTTTTCCTAAGCATGTGTTGGGTAGACATCTTTTGTATTTCCTTGGGGTATGCCCCTCGTAAATTGTCTGGTTTATTTTTTGTTTGAATAAAGTTTTTTCGGGGTTCCGTCCCCTTTTTCCAAAAAAAAAAAAAACCCTAAACCCTAAACCCTAAACCCTAAACCCTGAACCCTAAACCCTGAACCCTGAACCCTGAACCCTGAACCCTGAACCCTGAACCCTGAACCCTGAACCCTGAACCCTGAACCCTGAACCCTGAACCCTGAACCCTGAACCCTGAACCCTGAACCCTGAACCCTGAACCCTGAACCCTGAACCCTGAACCCTGAACCCTGAACCCTGAACCCGGAACCCTGAACCCTGAACCCGGAACCCTGAACCCGGAACCCTGAACCCGGAACCCTGAACCCTGAACTACCTGAACCCTGAACCCTGAACCCTGAACCCTGAACCCTGAACCCTGAACCCTGAACCCTGAACCTGAACCCTGAACCCTGAACCCTGAACCCTGAACCCTGAACCCTGAACCCTGAACCCTGAACCCTGAACCCTGAACCCTGAACCCTGAACCCTGAACCCTGAACCCTGAACCCTGAACCCTGAACCCTGAAACCCTGAACCTGAACCCTGAACCCTGAACCCTGAACCCTGAACCCTGAACCCTGAACCCTGAACCTGAACCCTGAACCCTGAACCCTGAACCTGAACCCTGAACCCTGAACCTGAACCCTGAACCCTGAACCCGGAACCCGGAACCCTGAACCCTGAACCTGAACCCTGAACCCTGAACCCTAAACCCTAAACCATTTCCAAAAAAAACCCTAAACCCCGAACCCTAAACCCTAAACCTAAAACCCTAAACCCTAAACCCTAAACCCTGAACCCTGAACCCTAAACCCTAAACCCTAAACTGCTGCATCCATCCATTCGAAAAGCCGAAGAAGGCAATAACTGCAATTTTCCAGATTGTGGCCGAATAATTGTTCATTTCCAAAATCCGAGACGCTGGAAATGTACTCCTCGTCCATAGCTTCATTTTGATAGCTCGTGGGCCTAAATCGGACTCCCGTAGCAAAAGTTATGGACGTTTAACCGTTTTTGCCCCGACGCCAAGGGGGGTACCCTTTGGTAGCCTGGTCCGGATGGGTCCGGAAAATCCGGAGGCGAATTCTCAGGAAACTTTACGTGGGCCCTCTATGATGTTAATGAGTAAGTTTTAACAAGAAAAAGCCGCACGAAAACCCCTCCCAAGGCCCAAACTACTGCATCCATCCATTCGAAAAGCCGGAGAAGGCAATAACTGCAATTTTCCAGATTGTGGCCGAATAATTGTTCATTTCCAAAATCCGAGACGCTGGAAATGTACTCCTCGTCCATAGCTTCGTTTTGATAGCTCGTGGGCCTAAATCGGACTCCCGTAGCAAAAGTTATGGACGTTTAACCGTTTTTGCCCCGACGCCAAAGGGGGTACCCTTTGGTAGCCTGGTCCGGATGGGTCCGGAAAATCCGGAGGCGAATTCTCAGGAAACTTTACGTGGGCCCTCTATGATGTTAATGAGTAAGTTTTAACAAGAAAAAGCCGCACGAAAACCCCTCCAAGGCCCAAACTACTGCATCCATCCATTCGAAAAGCCGAAGAAGGCAATAACTGCAATTTTCCAAGGCCTAAACCCTAAACCCTAAACCCTAAACCCTGAACCCTGAACCCTGAACCCTGAACCCTGAACCCTGAACCCTGAACCCTGAACCCTGAACCTGAACCCTGAACCCTGAACCCTGAACCCTGAACCCTGAACCCCGAACCCTGAACCTGAACCCTGAACCCTGAACCCGGAACCCTGAACCCTGAACCCTAAACCCTAAACCATTTCCAAAAAAACCCTAAACCCCGAACCCTAAACCCTAAACCCTAAAACCCTAAACCCTAAACCCTAAACCCTGAACCCTGAACCCTGAACCCTAAACCCTAAACCCTAAACCCTAAACTGCTGCATCCATCCATTCGAAAAGCCGAAGAAGGCAATAACTGCAATTTTCCAGATTGTGGCCGAATAATTGTTCATTTCCAAAATCCGAGACGCTGGAAATGTACTCCTCGTCCATAGCTTCATTTTGATAGCTCGTGGGCCTAAATCGGACTCCCGTAGCAAAAGTTATGGACGTTTAACCGTTTTTGCCCCGACGCCAAGGGGGGTACCCTTTGGTAGCCTGGTCCGGATGGGTCCGGAAAATCCGGAGGCGAATTCTCAGGAAACTTTACGTGGGCCCTCTATGATGTTAATGAGTAAGTTTTAACAAGAAAAAGCCGCACGAAAACCCCTCCCAAGGCCCAAACTACTGCATCCATCCATTCGAAAAGCCGAAGAAGGCAATAACTGCAATTTTCCAGATTGTGGCCGAATAATTGTTCATTTCCAAAATCCGAGACGCTGGAAATGTACTCCTCGTCCATAGCTTCGTTTTGATAGCTCGTGGGCCTAAATCGGACTCCGTAGCAAAAGTTATGGACGTTTAAACCGTTTTTGCCCGACGCCAAAGGGGGTACCCTTTGGTAGCCTGGTCCGGATGGGTCCGGAAAATCGGAGGCGAATTCTCAGGAAACTTTACGTGGGCCCTCTATGATGTTAATGAGTAAGTTTTAACAAGAAAAAGCCGCACGAAAACCCCTCCCAAGGCCCAAACTACTGCATCCATCCATTCGAAAAGCCGAAGAAGGCAATAACTGCAATTTTCCAAGCTAAACCCTAAACCCTAAACCCTAAACCCTAAACCCTAAACCCTGAACCCTGAAACCCTGAACCCTGAACCTGAACCCTGAACCCTGAACCCTGAACCTGAACCCTGAACTCCCTGACCAAACCTGAACCCTGAACCCTGAACCCTGAACCCTGAACCCTACTGAACCCTGAACCCTGAACCCTGAACCCTGAACCCTGAACCCTGAACCCTGAACCCGGAACCTGAACCCTGAACCCTAAACCCTAAACTTTACCCTGAACCCTAACCCTAAACCCTAAACCTAAACCCTAACCAAAACCCTAAACCCGAACCCTACCTGAACCCTAAACCCTAAACCCTAAACCCTAAACTCTGCATCCATCCATTCGAAAACCGAGAAGCAATACTGAATTTCAGATTGGGCCGAATAATGTCTTCCAAAATCCGAGACGCTGAAATTACTCCTCGTCCAAGCTTCTTTGATATCTGGCCTAAATCGGACTCCCGTAGCAAAATTATGGAGTTAACCGTTTTGCCCGACGCCAAGGGGTACCTTTGTCAGCTGGTCCGGATGTGTCCGGAAAATCCGGAGGCGAATTCTCAGGAACTTTACGTGGGCCCTAATGATGTAATGGAGTAAGTTTTAAAGGAGAAAGGCCGCCGAAAACCCTACCCAAGGCCAATACTGCATCCAGCAATTCGAAAAGCGAAGAGTAAGGCAAATAACTGCAATTTTAACCAGGATTGTGGGGCCGAATAATTGTTCATTTCCAAAATCCGAGACGCTGGAAATGTACTCCTCGTCCATAGCTTCGTTTTGATAGCTCGTGGGCCTAAATCGGACTCCCGTAGCAAAAGTTATGGACGTTTAACCGTTTTTGCCCCGACGCCAAAGGGGGTACCCTTTGGTAGCCTGGTCCGGATGGGTCCGGAAAATCCGGAGGCGAATTCTCAGGAAACTTTACGTGGGCCCTCTATGATGTTAATGAGTAAGTTTTAACAAGAAAAAGCCGCACGAAAACCCCTCCCAAGGCCCAAACTACTGCATCCATCCATTCGAAAAGCCGAAGAGGGCAATAACTGCAATTTTCTAGATTGTGGCCGAATAATTGTTCATTTCCAAAATCCGAGACTGGAAATGTACTCCTCGTCCATAGCTTCGTTTTGATAGCTCGTGGGCCTAAATCGGACTCCCGTAGCAAAAGTTATGGACGTTTAACCGTTTTTGCCCCGACGCCAAAGGGGGTACCCTTTGGTAGCCTGGTCCGGATGGATCCGGAAAATCCGGAGGCGAATTCTCAGGAAACTTTACGTGGGCCCTTCTATGAATTAATGAGTAAGTTTTAACCAAGAAAAAGCCGCACGAAAACCCCTCCCAAGGCCCAAACTACTGCATCCATCCATTCGAAAAGCCGGAAGAAGGCAATAACTGCAATTTTCTAGATTGTGGCCGAATAATTGTTCATTTCCAAAATCCGAGACGCTGGAAATGTACTCCTCGTCCATAGCTTCGTTTTGATAGCTCGTGGGCCTAAATCGGACTCCCGTAGCAAAAGTTATGGACGTTTAACCGTTTTTGCCCCGACGCCAAAGGGGGTATCCTTCGGTAGCCTGGTCCGGATGGGTCCGGAAAATCCGGAGGCGAATTCTCAGGAAACTTTACGTGGGCCCTCTATGATGTTAATGAGTAAGTTTTAACAAGAAAAAGCCGCACGAAAACCCCTCCCAAGGCCCAAAACTACTGCATCCATCCATTCGAAAAGCCGAAGAAGGCAATAACTGCAATTTTCCAGATTGTGGCCGAATAATTGTTCATTTCCAAATCGAGACGCTGGAAATGTACTCCTCGTCCTTTAGCTTCGTTTTGATAGCTCGTGGGCCTAAATCGGACTCCCGTAGCAAAAGTTATGGACGTTTAACCGTTTTTGCCCCGACGCCAAAGGGGGTACCCTTGGTACCTGGTCCGGATGGGTCCGGAAAATCCGGAGGCGAATTCTCAGGAAACTTTACGTGGGCCCTCTATGATGTTAATGAGTAAGTTTTAACAAGAAAAAGCCGCACGAAAACCCCTCCAAGGCCCAAACTACTGCATCCATCCATTCGAAAAGCCGAAGAAGGCAATAACTGCAATTTTCCAGATTGTGGCCGAATAATTGTTTATTTCCAAAATCCGAGACGCTGGAAATGTACTCCTCGTCCTAGGCTTCGTTTTGATAGCTCGTGGGCCTAAATCGGACTCCCGTAGCAAAAGTTATGGACGTTTAACCGTTTTTGCCCCGACGCCAAAGGGGGGTACCCTTTGGTTAGCCTGGTCCGGATGGGTCCGGAAAATCCGGAGGCGAATTCTCAGGAAACTTTACGTGGGCCCTCTATGATGTTAATGAGTAAGTTTTAACAAGAAAAAGCCGCACGAAAACCCCTCCCAAGGCCCAAACTACTGCATCCATCCATTCGAAAAGCCGAAGAAGGCAATAACTGCAATTTTCCAGATTGTGGCCGAATAATTGTTTATTTCCAAAATCCGAGATGCTGGAAATGTACTCCTCGTCCATAGCTTCGTTTTGATAGCTCGTGGGCCTAAATCGGACTCCCGTAGCAAAAGTTATGGACGTTTAAACCGTTTTTGCCCCGACGCCAAAGGGGGTACCCTTGGTAGCCTGGTCCGGATGGGTCCGGAAAATCCGGAGGCGAATTCTCAGGAAACTTTACGTGGGCCCTCTATGATGTTAATGAGTAAGTTTTAACAAGAAAAAGCCGCACGAAAACCCCTCCAAGGCCCAAACTACTGCATCCATCCATTCGAAAAGCCGAAGAAGGCAATAACTGCAATTTTCCAGATTGTGGCCGAATAATTGTTTCATTTCCAAAATCCGAGACGCTGGAAATGAAAAAAGGGGGGGGCCTAAATCGGACTCCCGTAGCAAAAGTTATGGACGTTTAAACCGTTTTTGCCCCGACGCCAAAGGGGGTACCCTTTGGTTAGCCTGGTCCGATGGGTCCGGAAAATCCGGAGGCGAATTCTCAGGAAACTTTACGTGGCCCTCTATGATGTTAATGAGTAAGTTTTAACAAGAAAAAGCCGCACGAAAACCCCTCCCAAGGCCCAAACTACTGCATCCATCCATTCGAAAAGCCGAAGAAGGCAATAACTGCAATTTTCCAGATTGTGGCCGAATAATTGTTTATTTCCAAAATCCGAGACGCTGGAAATGTACTCCTCGTCCTTAGCTTCGTTTTGATAGCTCGTGGGCCTAAATCGGACTCCCTAGCAAAAGTTATGGACGTTTAACCGTTTTTGCCCCGACGCCAAAGGGGGTACCCTTTGGTACCCTGGTCCGGATGGGTCCGAAAATCCGGAGGCGAATTCTCAGGAAACTTTACGTGGGCCCTCTATGATGTTAATGAGTAAGTTTTAACAAGAAAAAAGCCGCACGAAAACCCCTCCCAAGGCCCAAACTACTGCATCCATCCATTCGAAAAGCCGAAGAAGGCAATAACTGCAATTTTCCAGATTGTGGCCGAATAATTGTTTATTTCCAAAAATCCGAGATGCTGGAAATGTACTCCTCGTCCATAGCTTCGTTTTGATAGCTCGTGGGCCTAAATGGGACTCCCGTAGCAAAAGTTATGGACGTTTAACCGTTTTTGCCCGACGCCAAAGGGGGTACCCTTCGGTAGCCTGGTCCGGATGGTCCGGAAAATCGGAGGCGAATTCTCAGGAAACTTTACGTGGGCTCTCTATGATGTTAATGAGTAATTTTAACAAGAAAAAGCGCACGAAACCCCTCTCAAGGCCCAAACTACTGCATCCATCCATTCGAAAAGCCGAAGAAGGCAATAACTGCAATTTTCCAGATTGTGGCCGAATAATTGTTCATTTCCAAAATCCGAGACGCTGGAAATGTAGACTCCCGTAGCAAAAGTTATGGACGTTTAACCGTTTTTGCCCCGACGCCAAAGGGGGTACCTTGTTAGCCTGGTCCTGATGGGTCCGGAAAATCCGGAGGCGAATTCTCAGGAAACTTTACGTGGGCCCTCTATGATGTTAATGAGTAAGTTTTAACAAGAAAAAGCCGCACGAAAACCCCTCCCAAGGCCCAAACTACTGCATCCATCCATTCGAAAAGCCGAAGAAGGCAATAACTGCAATTTTCCAGATTGTGGCCGAATAATTGTTCATTTCCAAAATCCGAGACGCTGGAAATGTACTCATCGTCCATAGTTCGTTTTGATAGCTCGTGGGCCTAAATCGGACTCCCTAGCAAAAGTTATGGACGTTTAAACCGTTTTTGCCCCGACGCCAAAGGGGGTACCCTTTGGTACCCTGGTCCGATGGGTCCGGAAAATCCGGAGGCGAATTCTCAGGAAACTTTACGTGGGCCCTCTATGATGTTAATGAGTAAGTTTTAACAAGAAAAAGCCGCACGAAAACCCCTCCCAAGGCCCAAACTACTGCATCCATCCATTCGAAAAGCCGAAGAAGGCAATAACTGCAATTTTCCAGATTGTGGCCGAATAATTGTTATTTCCAAAATCGAGACGCTGGAAATGTACTCCTCGTCCATAGCTTCGTTTTGATAGCTCGTGGGCCTAAATCGGACTCCGTAGCAAAAGTTATGGACGTTTAAACCGTTTTTGCCCCGACGCCAAAGGGGTACCCTTGGTAGCCTGGTCCGGATGGGTCCGGAAAATCCGGAGGCGAATTCTCAGGAAACTTTACGTGGGCCCTCTATGATGTTAATGAGTAAGTTTTAACAAGAAAAAGCCGCACGAAAACCCCTCCAAGGCCCAAACTACTGCATCCATCCATTCGAAAAGCCGAGAAGGCATAACTGCAATTTTCCAGATTGTGGCCGAATAATTGTTCATTTCCAAAATCCGAGACGCTGGAAATGTACTCTCGTCCATA
>JARYMX010000306.1:0-35031 GCA_030169165.1 Centaurea solstitialis | reverse complement strand
ATGCTGGTGAAGTTTAGTTGCAGAGAGAGAGAGAGAGAGAGAGAGAGAGAAAGAAAGAGAGAGAGTGGGGTGTGTGTGTGTGTGTAACGTCTAATTTTCAAAAACGGGATTTTTAAAGATTCTAAATAAAAATAATAACTAACTGAATTTAATTCGAAATCAAATGTATCCACAGCCGACTGGCTTAAATAAATGTCAACCAAAAATAAGTAACTAAAAATCTCATTATTTTATAAGATAAAAATCCAAAAATTTAATGTCAAGGTGTCACCGGAATCTGTCATCCACAGAAAAAATCAAGTTGGGGCCTTGCCCTTATCTACTCCCGAACCAGAACCTGAGAAAAAGGGGAAACAACGAAAGGGTAAGCTTAAAGCTTAGTGAGTATGCCTATCTCATACCGCCATGCGGGTATATACCATAACCGGTGCCATCACAATCACACATACAAATCATATCACAACAATAACATCATAGCATGTCATCACATCTATAGACTCAAACAAACTCCCGACTCTCATGAGATCGATATAAATCTCCCGTCAGTTTGGACACGGGTCGGCCCCCACAACTCACCAAGGGCATGTGGATTCCCTCTCTCCCGTCAATTAGGACACGGGTCGGCCCCACAACTCACCAAGGGCATGTGGTTCCTTTTCACACACAGTCATGCATACATACACACACAACAATATAAAACAAGCATAGTGTAACTCACCTGGATCGCAAAAATAACAAACGCACGAAACTATCATGATCCCTCTAACCGAAGTCCTATATTTGAAACAGTTATAGCTGAGATTAGGACCCTCAATTAGTCCTAAAAGATACCTAATTAAGTTCCTAAAAAGCCTCATAAGCTATCTCGAAAACACATGTTAAAACGGACGTAAAAATGGAGCTAACGGGCGACGGACAGGTCTAGGGCGACTTGACCTGCGCCAAAGTCACACCAGATCACAACCAGGCGCCTAGCGGCTTCTGCCGCGGGCTAACCCGCAAAAGGAAATGAAGCGAAACTAACAGAAATTAAACCAAATCCCATAAATGTTCATAAATTCGAAGGCACTCAACCAAACGTTTTACGAATCAAAAAGAATTTAAAACGATCAAGTATCGTAAGCCATTAACATAAATTTAGATATGAACAAACACAAAAATGTTTACGAGGAAAACGCGTAGCGAATCAAATCCAAACAAAAACCATGAACACGACTTTTAGAAATCGAGACGTACGATTTTCAGCATTTTACCCTTTTAGAAATCGAACGAACATATTTTCAGTTGGTTTTAGAAAAACATATCTAAACGGAAGTTTTAGATAAACGTCTTAGGATTCCAACGAATCAAGAACGGACTGAATCGGGTTTAAAATGAATCCGATATGAATTTTTGAAAATAGTGGCACTGTTTACGTTTAAAATAAGAGCTGTTTCGGAAAACTCGGATTTTGGCCACTTTAACATAAAAATCACAGGTTGTTCGTGTGACAGTAAATCGTAGTAGACGTCTTGGGGTTTTTAAAAATGTATCGTATGAGTAAATCCAATAAACGAGCGACTAGTTATGATTTTTACACGTAGGACATAATTTTCAGAAAATATTTATGCACCTTATATTTTTAATAAGTTGTTTTTAAATATAAAATCAAAAGAATATGTCTAGCCGAACGAACAAACGAATGGACGACAAACTAAATAAACATAAACACAACGAATAAAGCACATTAAGCACGAATCGAGTGGATCGAATGACACGAAAGAATGCTAAAGAAGTTCGTATACATATGTAATAAGTCACATAAACGCAAACATAATTTAACGATCAATTACACACAACGGAGGAACAAGGAATCCGTACCTTGCTATCCTCCAAAATCGCTAATGAAACCCGAGCCGACTTCCTCCAATGATCCTTAAAACCCATGATCAAAATCCCAATCTTTTAACTCAACTTCAAACCTTAATATTAATGTTGACCAACCAAGAACTCACCTCAACTATCTTTTTAATCTATAAGCTAATTCGAAATAGAGGAGATAAAACCAATAAGAAAAACTAAATATTTGGAAACCTAATAGCATAACAAATCAGCCGCCGATTTACATGCCTTGGAGGTTATCACACAATTTTGTCAAGTTTGGCCTATTGACACTTATAGTTCCTCTAGTTTTACTAAGCTTCCAAAATTAAATGCATAATTATTTTCTTCTCTATGCATGTCTCCAAGTGATGGCTAAATAGAAAATAAATAAAATCAAATCAAACCTAAATAACTTATCATTCTACTGGCCACGACTTAAAAGAATATTAGGAATTATCTCCAACAACTTCAAACTTTTCATTCATGACAAAAGTAGCCTCTCTAATCTTATAAAGTTGTCAACTTAAATAAGACATAATTGCTTACTAATTTCTTAAAATTACGAGGTATTACACACACACACACAGAATATAAAAGGGTTAAGTACGTACAAACTTAACCCTTCTACTTTCATTTTTGCTAAAAAAACTTAAGGGACCAAATTTATAGTTTACTCTTTTTGAAAATAAAAAAATAAATTCCACCTCAGAAATAACTTGTATACATTAGCTTTTTTGTAGGTAACAAGTTCTTCGATACATACAATGGCAACTCTAGCAAAGTTTGATACATACAATGGTAAGTTTCAAAGTTGAGTACATACAATGATAAAACGTGACAAGTTCGATACACACCCATGTAATTAACCCTTTTATACATCCCATTTCGAGCTCTTTCGTCTTGATAAATGACAAATTTGTCGTTTTGTTTACCGATGAACAGTTTGCAACAAATAGTAGAAGCTTGAAATCCAACAACTGGAAACATGTTGAAATTTACGCTTGGCGTGGCTTTTGATCCTACATTAATCTCAACATCACTTCGAGCATTCATGAAGAACAAAGAAACTTGTTTGTCCCTAAATCAGAATAGAGGAGAAATGGATTGAAATCTATGATAAAGTGATGAACACAAAGCTTGACAAAAGCATCAATGGTGATAAAATAAATGTTGCAATAAAGAGTAATTTCCAAGGATTATGCATTCATCATCAAAAACCCTAACCATCTCATTCCTTAAATAGGAATGAGGTAAAATACAAGACTGTCATAAACGGCCCCCGAGGTTCCAAACCTCTAAACAAGGGCATACAAAAGATAATTGTTCACAAACCAAAGGAATTAAACTAATAAAGCAGTAAATGATAGAACTTCTGACTCTTCCCAACAAAGAGGTCTAACAATCTCCCCCTTTGGGAAGAAGTCAGAAGGGTGGCGGTAGCTCCAAAGCAGGATCCCACTTCGACATCTGCACGAACTCATCCCAGTCCCCTATAATCCTTGCACGCATCTTCATTGCAGCTTCGACCCGTCGGTACATTAGTCTCTCTTTCATCTTCTCCTCTAGCAGCTTGATTGCCTCCAGAACCTTGGCCTTCCCGTCAATGATCTTCGATGAAGGAATCTGATCAGTCAACAATCTAATCATAAGCCCGTTGTACACGTAGAGCAAGGTACCGTCACTGAACTTGGCAAGCTCGCTGAATCGTATGAACTTGCGCTCCTTCTTCTTCTTGGTGAGGTAGACGATGCCATGCTCTGGAACTCTGGATGGCATGTAGAGATAGTAAGCTCCAATAGCGGGCACATGCAGGTTCGGACGGAGCAGGTTGACTTTGGTCTGACGGCTCTCAATAGCAAGCTGGTAGTCCGTCACGCGTGCAAGAGTGATCGCATGACGAACATACTTCTTCAGAACCTCAAGGCCATCACGATAGTAGTCAGGTCGGAGGATTGGGCCTTGAAGATACTTGATGAGCGCCAGAAGGTCTTCAAGGTGTATGCGATCCAGATCTACTTCAGTGAACGTCCAATCTTGCAGTTCTCCAGAGGGTTTGCCGGTACCGTACATTCTGACATAGAACTCGAGGAATAACTGATGTCCGTGCTTGTAGGGGCGAACATTGGTTACCTTCGTGAATCTACGTCGTATCCTTTGACGTCCGTGGGTTGCCCAGTTACACATCCTCTGGTGGACGTATGCAGTTCTTCTTCGCAGCTTCTTGATGTGAGAGATCCCGAAGTAGACTTTTCGGGACCAAACATGCAGCTTTTCTTGCTGGAAGATGCGGGAGAAGGATTCTTCGAGAAACGGCCTGAAGATGACCGAGTGGTTCCAGTTCAACTGGATGACGGTGGGAGTAGTGGACTCGGGAGTCGTGGTTGAGATCAACTGAGGAGCTTCTGAAGTGGGAAACTCAACTGAGGAGAGGAAGTTGTCATAGTCTGAGTCACGAAGGATGTCATCCCCCTTCTGATAAATCCGAAGGCTCTGAGCTAGCGACCGCAGTATTCTCCGGGCTTCTTCCGGAATCTGATCAGCTAAAAGGTCGGTCGGTGCAGCTTCTGGGGTAACGACATCCACATCTGCTGTCTCGACTAGATGAGGGAACTGTATCACCTCGTCTAGCGGGATTGACTCATAATGCCAATCCAACACATCAAGAGCCTCCGTATCTGAATCTTCGTACGGAATGTTGGCGGCAGACTCTGATGGAGCACTTGGAGCGATGGTTGAAGCTGGAGCGGAGGACAAGCAGGAACCGGAGGCTGACTGGAGGTCGATGCGAAGCCTTTTGGAGCCTTGCACCTCCCCCTCATGAGGACCCGGTGTCGAGTCATCAGGGTCATCATGCCTCCGTTTGGAAGGCTGAGCCTGAGACCGACACATGGCCTCCAATTCCCGGATGCGCTGTTGAAGGAGCTCGATCTGGGCGTCTCTCTCTCGAAGTTGGGCGGAGAGGCGATCATTCTGAGTGGTGTAGGAGGAAATCATGATCGCGTGCTCCGCCTCCGTGACATATCCAGGGATGTCAGGTAGGTTGCCCGAGGTAGGTGGTGGAAGACGAAGAACATCTTCAGACTGTCGCGGGATAGGAACTTCGGTTGACGGGGCTTCCTCCGTATGCTTGCCCTTGATCCTCCGTTTGAGCTCATAAAGCTCCTGATCCCGGTCTTCTTGAGTCTTCCTTGATGCCTCAAGATCTGCTAATCGCTTCCGCTCTGTCTCGGCCAAGGCACATTCCAACGCCTCGACCCGTGCATCCCTAGCCTTGTTGGCTTCCTCCATGGCTTGCATTCGTGAGTGGACGACTTTTAGGATGTCGTCCAAATCCGTCGGACCTTGAAGTCCCGTTGGTACTGGGGTGGTTTTAGGGATTCCACTCGAATCCGTCAGGCCTAAGAGCCCCGGTGTTGCGTGAGCGTCTTTAGAGACTTCGCTCGAGTCTATCGGACCCGGTCCCGGTGGTACTAAACCCGATGCTGCTTGAGCTCCGGTTGTCGAGAAGAGACCTATAGAGGTGCTCTCTCGGCCTGAGGTCACCGCTGGTGTAATGTTGACGGTGTCAGGGCTTCCGGTGGATCCTCGAAGGGCGTCTTCTGACGCACCAACTCTCCCCGTTCCGGTAGAGTCCCGCGGGATCTCTACTAGAGTAGCCGACGAGCGTGTCCTAAAAATCGAAGGGATCGTGTAAGTCCCGGGAATTGGCTCTACGACTCTACGTGCACTGAAGGAAGTCGAGAGGTGGGGCAGATCCTCTCTTATCTCATGTTGATCCAGCTCTCCTAAGACCTGATGAAATGATAATGATCCTGCTACTTTACTTAGTGAATAGGTTTTTACTTCTGTTATAGCTTGAGGAATTATCACTGAATCTGTTCAGTGTTATTCCATGTTACTTATGCTGTAACTTATTTTTATAATCATCAGGATCAGGATCAGGAGATGAACGAGCTTGTTGTCTACTGATCCTGACCACCGAAGTGAAGACCTCCTGAAGACATCAAGATCATACTCAAAGAACCATCAGCGACGTCGAAGAATTAGCTGATGACAGGACCAGCATGCTCGTGATCTAAAGACGGAACTCAGTGATAGCATGCTGCTCAATATCGTATGACATCCTGAAGACTCATCAGGATACAAGTGACCCTGAACAACATCAGTTTCAAGACTCTACTCACTGATCAGTATCCTGATCCTGAAGGATTAGTGTAATGTCTTAATCTAATGTACAAAAGGATTATCCGCCTTTACTGACACAAAGTACATAAGGACAGTCTCTTTACTGTTCCCTCCGTACTTATCAGACCTTAAGGCAACTGTTTACTGACATCCTCTTTTGCACACCATGCTAAGAGTATTTGTTTATAGTAAATAGTACAAAGGACCACTTATAATGTGACACGTACACAAAAGTGAGTCTGCATGCATTTAATGCATTGGGTATAAATAGGACTTGAAGAGATGTTCTCCACACTTCTTCTTCATCCTAAAAACACCCTAATCCTTTCTTTCTTATTCCCTCTATCTTCTTTCTTTTCTTATCTTCTCACTTTAGTGCATAGTGAAAGAAAGCTTAGATTGTTTAGTTTAGAATTATTGTCTTTTCTATTTCCGCAACAATCTGTAAATTCATATTGTTAATGTAACAAAGAATTTAAAAGTGAACTTTTGTGTGATTATATTCAACCCCCCCTTCTATAATCCCAAACACTATCCTTACTTGAAGGTCACCTCATTGGGACCAACAAGTGGTATCAGAGCGGATACAAGCTCTCATTTTCTTCTCTAAGAAAAATCTTGTGATCCTCTTTTCTCTTAATCCATGGCTCTTCAAGCTAAGGATAACTACTTTGATACCGACTCTGCAGGAAAACCTCCAAGGTTTAACAAAGATAACTTATCTCTTTGGAAAACCAGGATGGAACTCTTTCTTTCTGGTTCTGATCCCCAGATTCCTTACTTTCTGGAAAATGGACCACATGTGCCCACATAAACCGTTCATGCCATTCCTGCTGCAAGCAACCAACCAGCTTTACTTGCAAGGGAACTGGTAAAACCTGTGACTGACTGGAATGATGAAGACAGACGCCTGGTCAACATTGACACTAAGGCTAGGTCTCTCATTGCCATGTCACTCCCTGATGATGTATTCCACTCTGTCTGTCACCTTCGCTCTGCTAAGGAGATATGGGACACCCTCTGTGTTCAATATGAAGGTACAGCCGTACTAATGGAATCAAGAAAGATTTTCTTGGTTCGACAGTACGAAAGCTTTATTCATCAGAAGGATGAAACTCTCTCCCAGCTACATCAGAGATTCAACTGTCTTCTGATTGATCTGAAGACCATCGGTACTACCTACTCTAACTCTGAGGTGGTTACCAAGTTCATGGAAGCTCTTCCTGAACATTGGGAAATCTACACCTCCTGCTTAACTATGTCAAAGGACATAAAGACACTCACTCTAAGTGAGCTGTACGGTATTCTTCTGAACCGTGAACAACAGAAGAAACTGAAAAAGAATCTCATAAGAGATTCTAAAGAATCCAAAAGCACATCTGTTGCATTGGTTTCTGATTCAGTTCCTCCTGTTGCTGCTTCTTCTTCTTCAGTAACTATTACTGAATTAGAATCTTCTGACTCTGACATATCAGAAGATCCTGAATTCAATGAATCTCTTGCTCTTTTAACTAGATCCTTCAAAAAGTTTGCCAAAAAGGGAAACTTCCATAAAAAGAAACATCTTTCTATTACTGACAAGCCAAAGTCAGATTCTACTGACAAGGCTACTGCTATCTGCTACAACTGTCAGGGCAAAGGACACTTTGCTAATGATTGCAGGTACAGAAAAAGTCAGTTTGCTCCCTCCTCTGCAAAATCTTCTTCCAAGAACCCCAAATACCAACGCCTGAAGGAAAAGTACAAAAAGATGAAAACTCAGCGTAAAGGCAAAGGTTTAATCGCAGAAGACTGCGACTGGGATGATGTATCCTCTGATGATTCGTCTGATGAGGAAGATACTCAAGTGGCACTCATGGCCATTATTGAGGAACCTACCTTAGCTCTCATGGCTAAGATAGAAGAGGTTCCTGAAGAGATTCCTCCTCAGGATCCTGAAGCTTCTTCTTCCACAACTCCTGAAGCTTCCACCTCTGCGACTGATTCTTCCAGTCAGGTACCTATTCCTCTCATCCCTCTCGAAAGCTTAACACAGTTAGACCTGGTCACTCTCGACCTTTACAAAGCCCTTAATGGTAAAACATCTGCTGAAAAAATGAACATTGACCTTAGAGGACAACTCAAAGAATGTCAAGAAAAATTAAAACAGCTTACCATTGTGGAAGAAAATTATAAGGATCAGGTCACTGTAAACAAAACTCTTTGTATTGAAAGAGAAATGGCTCTTGCTGCCAAAGAGAAGGCCCTTGCCCAATTAAATGCTGAAAAAGTCACCATCAAAGGATGGAGTGACGCCTCTGAAAAAGTTGATGAAATATTAGCTTCAGGGAGGCCTGATAAAAGCAAGAGAGGTCTTGGATTCTTTCGTGGATACAAGAAAGAAGAAACTAAGTCTGATAGTTCCATGCTCAAATTTGGAAAATTTGTTTCTTCTATTCCTCTTCCTAATGCCTCTGAAAACACCCCTTCTTCTTCTAACACTCACCCTGAAGGTGCTCCTAAGAGCAAAAAGAATACAGTTAAGGATAAATCCAAAACTGAAACACCTTCAAAGACCAAGGGTCCTAAACCCAAGAACAAAGTTCTGGGTAGTGGTCCTTCAGTCTCTGGAACTAAGTCTCTTTCTCAGAGTCCTGCTCCTAGACTGAAGATTGACCTGAAGCAAAAGACTCAGGAGAAGAAACCAATTCCTCCAATGTCCAATGCTAAAGGCATACTTGGTGCAGGTCCTGCTCACCTAAAGTTCAAAAACTTTCTGGACCACACTAAACGTTTTCAATATCGCAAGTGCTACCACTGTGGATTAAATGACCATATTGCGAGTAAGTGTCCTGATGCTACCAAAGCTGAAAAATCAGCTAAGGTAAAGAAGATTCCCAAGACTGAGAAATCAGTCAAAGGAAAGAAGGTTGTCAAGACTGTTCTTCCAGTCAAGACTCCAGCCTCCTGTACTGATACTTCAGTAAAGGCTGACACTGATTCAACCAGTCCTACTGATACTTCTGGATCCATAGTTCTATGGGTACCAAAGAAAACTTAAACTCTGTATTTTACAGGATAAGGGCATCTGGTACTTGGACAGTGGATGCTCTCGACACATGACTGGTTCTAAATCTGTCCTCACTAACTACCGTGAAGAAAGAGGTCCTGCTGTGACCTTTGGCGGAAACGGTAGAGGCCAAACCCGAGGGTATGGCACTCTTACCAACGGAGTAACTACTTTCAAAAGAGTTGCTTATGTTGAAGGCCTGATGCATAATCTTCTGAGCATCAGTCAACTGTGTGATAAAAATCACAAAGTTTCTTTCTCTAAGAAAAAGTGCAAAGTCAAGAACAGGAAGAAGGAAGTCATTCTCAATGGTGTTAGACATGCAGATATCTACATCATCAATATGAATACTTCCACCGATAACTTCTGTTTCGTATCACGTGCTTCCACTGATATGAATTGGCTCTGGCACAAGCGTCTCTCTCATCTCAACTTCAAGACGCTGAACCAACTCTGCATCAACAACCTGGTCATTGGTCTTCCTGACTTTCGCTATACAAAGGAATCTCTTTGTTCAGCATGTGAGAAAGGAAAACAGACCAGGGCTAGCTTCAAGTCCAAGCAGATTTCCTCCATCAGCTCTCCTCTACAACTTCTCCACATGGATCTCTTTGGACCTGTTAATGTCCAATCCATTGGTGGAAAGAAATATACTCTGGTGATCGTAGATGAATATTCCAGATATACTTGGGTTTTCTTCCTTCGTGCCAAGAGTGATGCTCCTGAAGAAATCATCCTGTTCGTCAGGAAGATGGAAAAACTCAACAACCTTACTGTTCGTTCAATAAGAAGTGACCATGGGACTGAGTTCAAAAACAGTACCCTGGAATCTTTCTTTGAACAGAAAGGTATCTCTCAAAACTTCTCCTCTGTGAGAACTCCTCAGCAAAATGGTGTTGCTGAAAGACGAAACAGGACGCTGATCGAAGCTGCTAGATCTATGCTGAGTGAAGCCAACCTTGCCACTCAGTTCTGGGCTGAAGCTGTAAATACTGCTTGTTACACTCAGAACAGATCTCTGATTGTCAAGCGTTTCAGAAGAACAGCTTACGAACTCTTTCGTAACAGGAAACCATCAATCAAACATCTCCATATCTTTGGTTGTGTCTGCTACATCCTAAACAACAAAGATAATCTTGGAAAGTTTGATTCCAAATCTGATGATGGAATTTTCCTCGGATACTCATCCATTTCTAAAACTTACCGTGTGTTCAACAAACGAAGACAAGCCATTGAGGAAACGATTCATGTCAAGTTTGATGAATCGGGTCCTACCTTTCCTCACCCAAATGATAATACTGAAATCAATCAGTGGGCTGACTCTTTCTTTCAAGTCCCTGAACCTCCTATTGCTGATCCTTCTCCTCAAGACCTTCCTGATGGTTTTGAAGAAGATCCTATACCACCTTCTGATATAACCACTCCACCTCTCATAAATGCCACCCCTATCACTCAAATCACACCCCCTGAACCTGATCAACCCACTAACAGTGAAGACTTCTCTCAAACCACTGTTAGTGAACCCTCTCCTACAAATCTTCTTCCTGATCCATCATCCAATGAAGCATCTACTTCAGGACAGGTGTATCAACCACCTGCTCTCCGATGGACCAAAGATCATCCCATTGATCAAGTTCTTGGAAACCCTTCTTCTGGTGTGAAAACTAGACGTCAAGCTGGTAACGTCTGTCTTTATGTAAATTTTATCTCTGAAAATGAACCTAAAGAAATAGATGATGCTTTGCGTGATCCTGCCTGGGTCTCAGCCATGCAGGAAGAGCTAGCAGAGTTCATCAGAAACAATGTCTGGCTTCTCGTCCCTAGGCCTCGAAAACGTACAATCATTGGTTCCAAGTGGATTTTTCGAAATAAACTTGATGAGATTGGTACAATCATTCGAAACAAGGCTCGCCTTGTGGCTCAGGGATACAGGCAGGAAGAGGGCATTGATTACGATGAAACTTTTGCTCCTGTTGCTAGGCTCGAAGCAATTCGACTCTTCCTAGCTTTTGCAGCACATATGAACTTCAAAGTTTATCAGATGGACATTAAAAATGCCTTTCTGAATGGAAAACTTAATGAAGAGGTCTATGTGGCTCAGCCTCCTGGCTTTGTAGATCCTAAGTTCCCTGATCACGTCTACAAGTTAAACAAGGCTCTCTATGGGTTAAAACAGGCTCCTCGTGCCTGGTATGATACCCTCTCAACCTTTCATCTCTCTAAAGGTTTTGTTCGTGGAAAGATTGATAGCACTTTATTTCTGAAGAAATATCCTAAGCATATCCTTCTTGTCCAGATATATGTCGATGACATTATCTTTGGATCCACCAATCCCAAACTCTGCGAAAAGTTTGAGTTGCTCATGAAATCTGAATATAAAATGTCTATGATGGGCGAACTAACATTCTTTTTAGGACTTCAGATCAAGCAATCTGAAAAGGGAATTTTCATCAATCAAGGTAAATACGTACATGAGATGCTGAAGAAGTTTGATCTCACATCCTGTACACCTATGAAGACTCCAATGGCTCCTCCTCTGTCTCTTGACAAGGATTCCAAAGGGAAACCTGTTGATGTGACTCTCTATAGAGGAATGATTGGCTCACTGCTGTATCTTACAGCGAGTCGTCCTGATATCATGTATTCTACATGTCTCTGTGCTCGTTATCAGGCTGAACCCAAAGAATCCCATCTGACCGCTGTAAAGCGGATCTTCAGATACCTGAAGGGAACTCCTAACATGGGTCTTTGGTACTCCAAGGACTCAGGGTTCGATCTAATAGCTTATTCTGATAGTGACTTTGCAGGATGTAAAATCGACAGGAAAAGCACTACTGGTGGCTGTCACCTATTAGGTGGCAAGTTGGTGAGTTGGACTAGCAAGAAGCAGAACTCTGTGTCCACATCAACTGCTGAAGCTGAATATGTTGCAGCAGGAATATGTTGTGCTCAGGTCCTGTGGCTGAGAAATCAACTTCAGGACTATGACATACAACTCTCCAAAATTCCTATATACTGTGACAACACTTCAGCAATAGCCATTGCTAACAATCCTGTCTTACACTCTAAGACAAAGCACATTGAAGTGAGATATCACTTCATCAGGGATCATGTGATGAATGGTGATATTGAACTCCATTTTGTCCCTACTGAATATCAGCTTGCTGACCTCTTTACCAAACCACTAGATGTGACGCGTTTTAATATGCTCCTCAGTGAACTTGGGATGTTAAATCCTGAAGAATAGAAGTTCTCAGGACAAACAGTTGTTAAAGTCCTTATATTCTTTCAGGACCTCTTTTATTAACAACTCCTGAATAACTCTTCTTCAGAAGATAACTCTGTTCAGTACTTACAAAATCTTTGTTCAATATCCGAATACTGATGATTCTCAGGTAAGTATTTCTTCCCTCTGCTACTGAAACCTTATCGCATTAAATGTGATAAGAAGGTTTTCCCAAAACAGTACTTATCTGATAAGTACTCTGATTCCCATAAAACATATCTTTCACCAAATTGGAATCATCCCCTGAAAAGGTGGTTTTTAGTTTTTCTAATAAAACAAACTTTTCATCTGCACTGACACGTAATGGGACGTTTCCTGTTCCCCACTACGTGTGTCAGGCGCGTGAACGCGCGTCGAGCTTCTTTTTCATCATAACGTTTGAATTTAGCCGCTCTTTTCTCTCTCATCCTTTTTCTCTCTCCTACCACGAGGTATAAAAACCTCATTCGTAATCCTTTTTACTCTTTACGCTCACATAATACTCTCTAAGCATTCAAAGCAAGAAAAAGCAAGAATCTTCATCCTCAAGAACACCAAGAACACACTTACCACTTCTTTTAACAAGATCAACGTAAGTTTCCTTTTGTTCTTTGTTCTTTCTACAATCTAAGTTGGTATTCTTTCTTAAAAACAACTTATTTTGGTAAACGTTTCTCCTAAAACCCTAAGATCACTTCGTTTGATCTTAGTTTTCCTAAAATCTTCAAAGATTTTTGTTAAAACTGTTTAACATGATTTTTCTTATTTCTTTTAAGAAACAGTCATAAACTCCCATTTTGATATCTTTTCATCAAAATGGAAGTTCTTTTTAATACCAAAACACATTCCTTTTGTGTATTTTGGTATCTAATCTATTCTAAGTATAAAGGATTTCACCATTTTTATGAACATACTTTGTGTTCATTGAAAAATGAAGAAAAATACATATTTTGGACTCTTAATCATCCATATATGTTATTTTTATGTTTCTGACAGGATGGCTGCTACTACTTCTTCTCTGGACGCTCAACTCTCCTCCGAGGCTACTCCACTTCAATCATCTGAAAGCCTGCCGATCGTCATCCCTGCGCATGACGTTCAATTCAAACAGAACAACGTTCTTGCTCTGTTTGACATTCCTGAAGGCAAGGAATATCTAATTCCTGCCAAGGAATTCCTACTACGAAGCCCTCTGAAGACGGCTTTCACCCTGGACCCCAAGCCGAACAAGCCCATGCTACAACAACTGTGGTCTACAGCCATGGTTACCAAGGAGAAGAACTCCAAGGGCGTCCTGCGCGAGGTGATCAAGTTCCAAATCAGGGACAACCTCATCTCCTTCGGTTTTGGAACACTCAGGAATGTGCTTAACTTCCCCAAGAAGAAGCGCTTCCCTCCTGTCCCCACCGCCGACGAGATCGTCGATCTCCTGGACGCCATCGGCTACAGATGGCCTGTTAACAAGGAAGGCGTCCTGCTACCGAAGACAGGAGCTACTGTCCATAAGTCAGGACTAAACGCCGTGTTCTATTATATATGGAACACGTTTGGCCTGTGCTTATCGGGCAAGACGGGGAGCACGGAGCAGTTCCCTACGGTCATCCAGCACATGGTCTTCTCTGCGATAAAAAATCGCGAGTTCGACTATGCTCGCTCCATCTGGGACGACATGGTGAAGAAGGTCCGAAACAAGAATCGGGTCGCCAACGTAGCCTTCACCAGGTTTTTCTCCGCCGTCCTGGAGCTGCACATGGGGGCGAACTACCCCAAGGTCGGGAACTCCAACAACTACGCCCTCGGGCCTAGGTTCCTAGACCAGGTTGCTCATAATCCTGATGACGTCCCCCTCTCCGACGTCCTGGTCGTTCCTGAACCTGCTCAGGATCAGGATCAGGAGGATGCTGAACCATCCACTACTCCCACTGCAGGTACGTTTTCTATCATCTCTTCCAAACCACATTCTTCTACTTCTATGCATGCTATGTCAGTAGCTAACCCCATACTGACTTCCCCAGCTGCAACCACAACTTCTGCGCTCCAGAAGCGCCCCCAACCATCCTCTGCTACTCCTCCACCTCCCACAAAACGCGCCAAAGCAAGGGCGCAAAAGAAAAAGACGCAGGCGGCTGGTAAGAAGTATTACATTACCCTGCCCCAGCTCTTTAATAAACCTTCCCCTTTATCTAAACGTTCTTCCAATGCAGATACCTCTACATCTGCCCCTGTTACACAAGAACCTGAGGTGGTTCAACTCGAACCCTCAGAGAATCTGGTGGGTAATCATCCTGATACCCTCCAAGCCTCAGGTAATATTTCTATGCAACATATTACTGTTCCTTCTTCTATGAAAACTAATGAGTCTTCTAGTGCTCACTTAGTTACTATGTCTACAGGTTCTTTAGGAGCAGGTTCTGAAGGGCATCTTCAACAGGATGACCCCTTCAACGACTTCATCCTCACGGACACCGAGCATCAGCTGAACGCAGCTGAGCTCCGCAGGCAGTCCGCTGAGAGGACCCTGCAGGAGGCCCGCACTGCCTTCCAGCAGAAGGAGGCCGAGCACTCGGCACAGCTCCAGTCCCTCCAACAGGAACTAGTTGCTGCCCAAGCTGCTGCAGCCGCTGCTGAAGCCGCCGCCGCCAGTGCCACTGCTGCCGCCATCGCCGCGACTCCGCCGCCCACGGCCGTCACCCTGTCCATCCCTTGTCTGGATAATATCCATGACAAGGTTTCACAGGTTGCCTCCTTCTCCTCCAACCTTCAGGCATCTATTGATGACCTGAAGGCCACGGCGTTCCCTGCACTCTCCACCAACATCATCAACAGCACCAATTCTCTCACCACCTTTCAAACAACGGTGGTTCAGAGATTGGATGCTCAGGAAGCTGCTCTACGAGCCATCCAGGAGCAGGTGCAAGGGCTCTCCACTGCTGTCAACGCCCTCTCCACTGCTCCTGCACCGCCTCCGTCCTTCACCACGGCGGACAGGGACGTGTTGCAGTCCCTGATCACATCGTCCTTCATCCAGCGCAAGGTGCTGGGTGACATGGCCTCTCTCCTCCAACGGAGTGTTACAACAGCTGCCT
Organism: Centaurea solstitialis; assembly: GCA_030169165.1. Lineage (NCBI taxonomy): Eukaryota > Viridiplantae > Streptophyta > Magnoliopsida > Asterales > Asteraceae > Centaurea > Centaurea solstitialis. Next base: position 19,583 of record JARYMX010000306.1, on the reverse strand, counting down.
TGGTGCAGGCACCTGCTGAGGGGGAGAGACAGCCCCGAGACCATTCAGCATATTCCCCCTCCACCAACTGGAGAACCACTGAAGACGGGGGGAATAATGAAGACGACGATGATGATGATGAAGATGATGATGATGCTGACGATGACATCTTCATCGAGAAGGTTCCTACTGATTCTGCGCCCATTCCAGGGCAAGCACAACTTCAGGGGAGAACCCTGATGCCTCTAGTAAGTCTCTACTACCATCTTCTCCCTCTACCTCTGATAACCAACCCATTTCTACACTCCTTAAATCTAAACCTACCCCTGAAACCATCACCCTAGACTCCTCACCTGAAAACTCCCCTCCTAATAACCTTCAAATGGTTATCTACCAACCTCCCAAACTACCTTCTCCTGAACCAACTCCTCAACTCACCTCTGCCCCTGAACCTGAACCCTTTAACCAAGCCGATCCTGAAACCCAAGATGTCAACTTTGGCTCTGTCACTGGTGACATTATTCGCCTAATGGAGAATAGTCCCAATGAACAGACCAGAGCTAAAGTAGCTAAAATGACCTTCAGGATCACACCCCTCAACCAAGAAACCATTTCTACCCGTCCTGCAACCCGTTTCAACCAAGAAGCCTCTTCATCCAGAACCCCTGAAATCCGAGCCACCCCTGAAACCATATGCCTCTCATCAGATGATGAATTCATCTCTGATGACTTCTCTACCCCTGCTTCTTCACCCAGATCACCTCCCTCAAACTCTCCTAGATCTGAAGGTGAAAACTACCCTGACAGTTCCTTTGCCATTGACAGGGATGGGCGCTTAGACGCCGTGATAGAGCGACTCGAGAGTACAAGAGTAAAAATCCCTCTTCGTACCTCTTGTGACTCCGAGTTCGCCTATCTCTCGCAGGAGGAGTACAACGAGGCTGTACAGGCTCAACTAGAGCACAATAAGAAGCAGAAGGAAGCTTTCCTCTCTGCCCAAGCCGCTCGAAGGCTTGCATCGGATTTTGTAGATCAAGATGCTGAAATAAGTGCGGATCCTATCCTTGCACAGAAGGCTGTTCTGAAGGTCTTCAACAAAAACGCTGAGATACAGACTGGAGAAGTAAATGCTGAGCTTGACTGGTGCAGAGATCGGTTACACCTTCGAAAGCATGGTGCTGCCATCTCAGGAATCCATCTTCGCCGATCAAGAGGCAAGAAGAATAATCCTGGCAAAACCTGGATCACAGTCAAACGCTCTGGAGTAAAGGACGTCGAGCACACTCTGGACAAGTTAGATCGCTACAACTTGTCAGAGTGGAACGAAATCAGATCCCTGCTTCCCAAAGCCAACAAGAACTATCGGGCTGAAGTAGAAGAAGTCATTGAAGGACTTATTGCTCGCATCAGAAGGACAACTGAAATACCTGATGACCTACTCCATTACTCTCCACTCTCATCTCAGCAGCCTGTTCGAAGATCTGCAGGCACCTCTACAAGAAGACCGACTCCCTGTCTTCCCAGAATGGTTGTTAAACCTCTGGACCTCTCGATGCTTGATCTTTCATTCCCTCAAGGAATTACTCTTTCTGAAGGACAAGTAATCAGAGAACCTGTTCATGGCATTTGTGTTAGCCATAACTCAATCCTACGCTTTCAACGCTTCAGTGAGCTACACTTAGCGCCTTATGAACATCTTTTGACAGTTCTCTTCACTGCTCAACAGGATAAGAAAAATCCAGACAACAAAGAGATCATTCGCAATGTCAGAGCTATACTTGATCACAGACTTGCCTTCAGCGACACTCCCGTTCCTGTTTGCGTCAAGACTGAATACGTTAGCGAAGAATCTGATAGCTAGTTGTCTTGTAATTTTTTTTCTTTCAGTACTCCTGTAATGTACTTTTGTATTTTCCTTACTCTTGTAATATTTAATGAGATTAATGAGAATGCAATTCAGTGCATTGTACTTCATTCCATCATAGTACTGAAAAAGATCCCTCAAAACAGTAAATGGGACACGTACCTTTATGAGTTCTATTTCCTACTGTTTAGTTCTAGACTTAGATTTATTTCTAACTTTTCTAGTTTAAGACTATCACCCTGTTGTCTTATCATTATCATTTAGGGGAGATTGTTGATCCAGCTCTCCTAAGACCTGATGAAATGATAATGATCCTGAATCTTTACTTAGTGAATAGGTTTTTACTTCTGTTATAGCTTGAGGAATTATCACTGAGTCTGTTCAGTGTTATTCCATGTTACTTATGCTGTAACTTAACTTTATAGATTTCAGGATCAGGATCAGGAGACTAACGAGTCTGTTCTGCAGTCTACTGATCCTGTCCACTGAAGTGAAGACCTCCCCCTGAAGACATTAAGATCATACACAAAGAACCATCAGCGACGTCGAAGAAATAGCTGATGACAGGAACAGCATGCTCGTGATCTGAAGACGGAACTCAGTGATAGCAGTCTGTTCACTATCGTATGACATCCTGAAGATTCATCAGGATACATGTGACCCTGAACGTCCCCAGTTTCAGGACTCTAGTCACTGATCAGTATCCTGATCCTGAAGGATCAGAATAATGTCTTAGTCTAATGCACAAAAGGATTACACGCCTTTTCTGACACAATAGTACATAAGGGCAGTTACTTTACTGTTCCCTCCGTACTTATCAGACCATAAGGCAACTGTTTACAAACATCCTCTTTTGCACACCATGCAAAGAGTATTTGTTTATAGTAAATAGTACAACAGACCACTCACATTGTGACACGTCACAATAGTAGGTCTGCATGCATTTAATGCATGGAGTATAAATAGGACGTGAAGAGATGTTCTCCATACTTCTTCTTCATCCTAATTCTACTCAAGTCCTTTCTCTCTTTATCCCTCTATCTTCTTTCTTTATTCTCCTCACTTAGTGCATAGTGAAAGAACTTAGATTGTTTAGTTTAGACTAATTGTCTTTTCTATTTCCGCAACAATCTGTAAATTCATATTGTTTAAAACAAGAATTTAAAAGTGAGAAATTTGTGTGATTATATTCAACCCCCCCTTCTATAATCCCAAACACTATCCTTACTTGAAGGTCACCTACTTGGGACCAACAGCTATCTCGAAAACACATGTTAAAACGGACGTAAAAATGGAGCTAACGGGCGACGGACAGGTCTAGGGCGACTTGACCTGCGCCAAAGTCACACCAGATCACAACCAGGCGCCTAGCGGCTTCTGCCGCGGGCTAACCCGCAAAAGGAAATGAAGCGAAACTAACAGAAATTAAACCAAATCCCATAAATGTTCATAAATTCGAAGGCACTCAACCAAACGTTTTACGAATCAAAAAGAATTTAAAACGATCAAGTATCGTAAGCCATTAACATAAATTTAGATATGAACAAACACAAAAATGTTTACGAGGAAAACGCGTAGCGAATCAAATCCAAACAAAAACCATGAACACGACTTTTAGAAATCGAGACGTACGATTTTCAGCATTTTACCCTTTTAGAAATCGAACGAACATATTTTCAGTTGGTTTTAGAAAAACATCTAAACGGAAGTTTTAGATAAACGTCTTAGGATTCCAACGAATCAAGAACGGACTGAATCGGGTTTAAAATGAATCCGATATGAATTTTTGAAAATAGTGGCACTGTTTACGTTTAAAATAAGAGCTGTTTCGGAAAACTCGGATTTTGGCCACTTTAACATAAAAATCACAGGTTGTTCGTGTGACAGTAAATCGTAGTAGACGTCTTGGGGTTTTTAAAAATGTATCGTATGAGTAAATCCAATAAACGAGCGACTAGTTATGATTTTTACACGTAGGACATAATTTTCAGAAAATATTTATGCACCTTATATTTTTAATAAGTTGTTTTTAAATATAAAATCAAAAGAATATGTCTAGCCGAACGAACAAACGAATGGACGACAAACTAAATAAACATAAACACAACGAATAAAGCACATTAAGCACGAATCGAGTGGATCGAATGACACGAAAGAATGCTAAAGAAGTTCGTATACATATGTAATAAGTCACATAAACGCAAACATAATTTAACGATCAATTACACACAACGGAGGAACAAGGAATCCGTACCTTGCTATCCTCCAAAATCGCTAATGAAACCCGAGCCGACTTCCTCCAATGATCCTTAAAACCCATGATCAAAATCCCAATCTTTTAACTCAACTTCAAACCTTAATATTAATGTTGACCAACCAAGAACTCACCTCAACTATCTTTTTAATCTATAAGCTAATTCGAAATAGAGGAGATAAAACCAATAAGAAAAACTAAATATTTGGAAACCTAATAGCATAACAAATCAGCCGCCGATTTACATGCCTTGGAGGTTATCACACAATTTTGTCAAGTTTGGCCTATTGACACTTATAGTTCCTCTAGTTTTACTAAGCTTCCAAAATTAAATGCATAATTATTTTCTTCTCTATGCATGTCTCCAAGTGATGGCTAAATAGAAAATAAATAAAATCAAATCAAACCTAAATAACTTATCATTCTACTGGCCACGACTTAAAAGAATATTAGGAATTATCTCCAACAACTTCAAACTTTTCATTCATGACAAAAGTAGCCTCTCTAATCTTATAAAGTTGTCAACTTAAATAAGACATAATTGCTTACTAATTTCTTAAAATTACGAGGTATTACACACACACACACAGAATATAAAAGGGTTAAGTACGTACAAACTTAACCCTTCTACTTTCATTTTTGCTAAAAAAACTTAAGGGACCAAATTTATAGTTTACTCTTTTTGAAAATAAAAAAATAAATTCCACCTCAGAAATAACTTGTATACATTAGCTTTTTTGTAGGTAACAAGTTCTTCGATACATACAATGGCAACTCTAGCAAAGTTTGATACATACAATGGTAAGTTTCAAAGTTGAGTACATACAATGATAAAACGTGACAAGTTCGATACACACCCATGTAATTAACCCTTTTATACATCCCATTTCGAGCTCTTTCGTCTTGATAAATGACAAATTTGTCGTTTTGTTTACCGATGAACAGTTTGCAACAAATAGTAGAAGCTTGAAATCCAACAACTGGAAACATGTTGAAATTTACGCTTGGCGTGGCTTTTGATCCTACATTAATCTCAACATCACTTCGAGCATTCATGAAGAACAAAGAAACTTGTTTGTCCCTAAATCAGAATAGAGGAGAAATGGATTGAAATCTATGATAAAGTGATGAACACAAAGCTTGACAAAAGCATCAATGGTGATAAAATAAATGTTGCAATAAAGAGTAATTTCCAAGGATTATGCATTCATCATCAAAAACCCTAACCATCTCATTCCTTAAATAGGAATGAGGTAAAATACAAGACTGTCATAAACGGCCCCCGAGGTTCCAAACCTCTAAACAAGGGCATACAAAAGATAATTGTTCACAAACCAAAGGAATTAAACTAATAAAGCAGTAAATGATAGAACTTCTGACTCTTCCCAACAAAGAGGTCTAACAATCTCCCCCTTTGGGAAGAAGTCAGAAGGGTGGCGGTAGCTCCAAAGCAGGATCCCACTTCGACATCTGCACGAACTCATCCCAGTCCCCTATAATCCTTGCACGCATCTTCATTGCGGCTTCGACCCGTCGGTACATTAGTCTCTCTTTCATCTTCTCCTCTAGCAGCTTGATTGCCTCCAGAACCTTGGCCTTCCCGTCAATGATCTTCGATGAAGGAATCTGATCAGTCAACAATCTAATCATAAGCCCGTTGTACACGTAGAGCAAGGTACCGTCACTGAACTTGGCAAGCTCGCTGAATCGTATGAACTTGCGCTCCTTCTTCTTCTTGGTGAGGTAGACGATGCCATGCTCTGGAACTCTGGATGGCATGTAGAGATAGTAAGCTCCAATAGCGGGCACATGCAGGTTCGGACGGAGCAGGTTGACTTTGGTCTGACGGCTCTCAATAGCAAGCTGGTAGTCCGTCACGCGTGCAAGAGTGATCGCATGACGAACATACTTCTTCAGAACCTCAAGGCCATCACGATAGTAGTCAGGTCGGAGGATTGGGCCTTGAAGATACTTGATGAGCGCCAGAAGGTCTTCAAGGTGTATGCGATCCAGATCTACTTCAGTGAACGTCCAATCTTGCAGTTCTCCAGAGGGTTTGCCGGTACCGTACATTCTGACATAGAACTCGAGGAATAACTGATGTCCGTGCTTGTAGGGGCGAACATTGGTTACCTTCGTGAATCTACGTCGTATCCTTTGACGTCCGTGGGTTGCCCAGTTACACATCCTCTGGTGGACGTATGCAGTTCTTCTTCGCAGCTTCTTGATGTGAGAGATCCCGAAGTAGACTTTTCGGGACCAAACATGCAGCTTTTCTTGCTGGAAGATGCGGGAGAAGGATTCTTCGAGAAACGGCCTGAAGATGACCGAGTGGTTCCAGTTCAACTGGATGACGGTGGGAGTAGTGGACTCGGGAGTCGTGGTTGAGATCAACTGAGGAGCTTCTGAAGTGGGAAACTCAACTGAGGAGAGGAAGTTGTCATAGTCTGAGTCACGAAGGATGTCATCCCCCTTCTGATAAATCCGAAGGCTCTGAGCTAGCGACCGCAGTATTCTCCGGGCTTCTTCCGGAATCTGATCAGCTGAAAGGTCGGTCGGTGCAGCTTCTGGGGTAACGACATCCACATCTGCTGTCTCGACTAGATGAGGGAACTGTATCACCTCGTCTAGCGGGATTGACTCATAATGCCAATCCAACACATCAAGAGCCTCCGTATCTGAATCTTCGTACGGAATGTTGGCGGCAGACTCTGATGGAGCACTTGGAGCGATGGTTGAAGCTGGAGCGGAGGACAAGCCGGAACCGGAGGCTGACTGGAGGTCGATGCGAAGCCTTTTGGAGCCTTGCACCTCCCCCTCATGAGGACCCGGTGTCGAGTCATCAGGGTCATCATGCCTCCATTTGGAAGGCTGAGCCTGAGACCGACACATGGCCTCCAATTCCCGGATGCGCTGTTGAAGGAGCTCGATCTGGGCGTCTCTCTCTCTCGAAGTTGGGCGGAGAGGCGATCATTCTGAGTGGTGTAGGAGGAAATCATGATCGCGTGCTCCGCCTCCGTGACATATCCAGGGATGTCAGGTAGGTTGCCCGAGGTAGGTGGTGGAAGACGAAGAACATCTTCAGACTGTCGCGGGATAGGAACTTCGGTTGACGGGGCTTCCTCCGTATGCTTGCCCTTGATCCTCCGTTTGAGCTCATAAAGCTCCTGATCCCGGTCTTCTTGAGTCTTCCTTGATGCCTCAAGATCTGCTAATCGCTTCCGCTCTGTCTCGGCCAAGGCACATTCCAACGCCTCGACCCGTGCATCCCTAGCCTTGTTGGCTTCCTCCATGGCTTGCATTCGTGAGTGGACGACTTTTAGGATGTCGTCCAAATCCGTCGGACCTTGAAGTCCCGTTGGTACTGGGGTGGTTTTAGGGATTCCACTCGAATCCGTCAGGCCTAAGAGCCCCGGTGTTGCGTGAGCGTCTTTAGAGACTTCGCTCGAGTCTATCGGACCCGGTCCCGGTGGTACTAAACCCGATGCTGCTTGAGCTCCGGTTGTCGAGAAGAGACCTATAGAGGTGCTCTCTCGGCCTGAGGTCACCGCTGGTGTAATGTTGACGGTGTCAGGGATTCCGGTGGATCCTCGAAGGGCGTCTTCTGACGCACCAACTCTCCCCGTTCCGGTAGAGTCCCGCGGGATCTCTACTAGAGTAGCCGACGAGCGTGTCCTAAAAATCGAAGGGATCGTGTAAGTCCCGGGAATTGGCTCTACGACTCTACGTGCACTGAAGGAAGTCGAGAGGTGGGGCAGATCCTCTCTTATCTCATGTTGATCCAGCTCTCCTAAGACCTGATGAAATGATAATGATCCTGCTACTTTACTTAGTGAATAGGTTTTTACTTCTGTTATAGCTTGAGGAATTATCACTGAATCTGTTCAGTGTTATTCCATGTTACTTATGCTGTAACTTATTTTTATAATCATCAGGATCAGGATCAGGAGATGAACGAGCTTGTTCTGCAGTCTACTGATCCTGACCACCGAAGTGAAGACCTCCTGAAGACATCAAGATCATACTCAAAGAACCATCAGCGACGTCGAAGAATTAGCTGATGACAGGACCAGCATGCTCGTGATCTAAAGACGGAACTCAGTGATAGCATGCTGCTCAATATCGTATGACATCCTGAAGACTCATCAGGATACAAGTGACCCTGAACAACATCAGTTTCAAGACTCTACTCACTGATCAGTATCCTGATCCTGAAGGATTAGTGTAATGTCTTAATCTAATGTACAAAAGGATTATCCGCCTTTACTGACACAAAGTACATAAGGACAGTCTCTTTACTGTTCCCTCCGTACTTATCAGACCTTAAGGCAACTGTTTACTGACATCCTCTTTTGCACACCATGCTAAGAGTATTTGTTTATAGTAAATAGTACAAAGGACCACTTATAATGTGACACGTACACAAAAGTGAGTATGCATGCATTTAATGCATTGGGTATAAATAGGACTTGAAGAGATGTTCTCCACACTTCTTCTTCATCCTAAAAACACCCTAATCCTTTCTTTCTTATTCCCTCTATCTTCTTTCTTTTCTTATCTTCTCACTTTAGTGCATAGTGAAAGAAAGCTTAGATTGTTTAGTTTAGAATTATTGTCTTTTCTATTTCCGCAACAATCTGTAAATTCATATTGTTAATGTAACAAAGAATTTAAAAGTGAACTTTTGTGTGATTATATTCAACCCCCCCTTCTATAATCCCAAACACTATCCTTACTTGAAGGTCACCTCATTGGGACCAACAAGTGGTATCAGAGCGGATACAAGCTCTCATTTTCTTCTCTAAGAAAAATCTTGTGATCCTCTTTTCTCTTAATCCATGGCTCTTCAAGCTAAGGATAACTACTTTGATACCGACTCTGCAGGAAAACCTCCAAGGTTTAACAAAGATAACTTATCTCTTTGGAAAACCAGGATGGAACTCTTTCTTTCTGGTTCTGATCCCCAGATTCCTTACTTTCTGGAAAATGGACCACATGTGCCCACATAAACCGTTCATGCCATTCCTGCTGCAAGCAACCAACCAGCTTTACTTGCAAGGGAACTGGTAAAACCTGTGACTGACTGGAATGATGAAGACAGACGCCTGGTCAACATTGACACTAAGGCTAGGTCTCTCATTGCCATGTCACTCCCTGATGATGTATTCCACTCTGTCTGTCACCTTCGCTCTGCTAAAGAGATTTGGGACACCCTCTGTGTTCAATATGAAGGTACTGCTGTACTCATGGAATCAAGAAAGATTTTCTTGGTTCGACAGTACGAAAGCTTTATTCATCAGAAGGATGAATTTCTCAGGGACATCCTCAGCTTCAGGATGATCCCTTCGACGAGTTCATCTTCACGGACTCCGAGCGACAGCTGAATGCAGCCGAGCTCCGTCGTCAGTCCGCTGAACGACAACTCCAGGAGGCTCGCACAGCACTCCAACAGCAGGAGGATGCGCACCAAGCCCGTCTCCAGGCTTTGGAGCTGGAGCTTGCCTCGGCAAAGGCCGCTGCAACTGCCGCTGAAGCTGCCACCGCCACTGCCACTGCTGCTGCACCGCTGCCACTCCGCCGCCAACGACTGTGACATTGACGATTCCTTGTCTGGATATTATCCATGACAAGGTCTCTCAAGTGGCTACATCTTCTAACTCCCTTCAGGCGTCTGTTGATGACCTGAAGGCCACCGCCCTGCCTGCTCTCTCTACTACAGTCACCAACAGCACCAACTCTCTCACCACTTTCCAAACTACAGTGGTTCAGAGGTTGGATGCTCAAGAGGCAGGGCTCCGCGCTCTCCAGGAGCAGGTGACTGGACTCACCAATGCCGTCAACGCCATCACAACTGCTCCTCCACCACCGCCAGCGTTCACAAGCGCTGACAGGGACATTCTACAGTCCCTAATCACCTCTTCCTTCATCACTCGCAAACTACAAACCGACATGGCCTCTCTCCTTCAGAGGTGTATTTCAACAGCCGCCCTGGCTCAGGCACCTGTTGAGGGGGAGAGACAGCCGCTGCAGCGAGACCATTCCGTTTATTCCCCCTCCACCAACTGGAGAACAAATGAACAGGGGGAACGAACGAGGATGATGATGAAGATGATGATGATGATGAGGAAGACGACGACTTCATCGTCGAGAAGATCCCAACCTCAACGCCCACTCCAGGGCCTGCACAGTCTCAGGGGGAGAACCCCGTGCACCTGGTATGTTACCTCTACCATCCTCTCCCTCATCTTCTGATAACCTCCCCATATCTTCTCTTCTTAAATCTAAACCTACCCTGAAACCATTACTATTACTGACACCTCCTCTGAAGACTCACCCACAAACAACCTACAACTGGTTATCTACCAACCACCCAAACAACCTACCCCTGAACCAACACCTCAACCTACTCCTGAACCAACCCCTGAACCTAAAAACCAAACCGACTCTGAATTTCAGGATGTTAACTTTGGTTCTGTCACTGGTGAGATTGTTCGCCTTATGGAGAATAGTCCATCAGAACGGACACGAGCCGAACTGAGCAGAATGACATTCAGAGTAACTCCCCTAAACCATGAACCCATTCCTTCAAACCCAACCCGCTTTAACTCTGAAGCTTCTTCCTCCAGAACCCCTGAAATCCAAGCCCCTCCTGAGACTATATGCCTATCATCAGATGATGAATTCATCTCTGATGATTTCTCCACTCCTGCTTCTTCCCCTAGATCTTCTCCCTCTAATTCTCCACGTTCTGAAGGAGAGAATTACCCTGACACTTCTGCTGCTGTGAACAGGGATGGGCATTTAGACGCCGTGATAGAGCGACTCGAGAGTACAAGAGTAAAAATTCCTCTTCGTACCTCTTGGGACTCCGAATTCGCCTATCTATCACAGGAGGAGTACGACCTCGCTTTACAGGCTCAGGAGGAACACAATAAGAAGCAGAAGGAAGCTTTCCTTTCCGCTCAAGCCGCAAGACGGCTCGCGTCTGATTTTGTTGATGAAGACGACGAAATAAGTGTTGATCCTGTTCTAGCACAGAAGGCCGTGCTGAAGGTCTTCAACAGAAATGCAGAGGAACAGGCTGAAGAAGTGAACTCAGAGCTTGACTGGTGCCGAGATCGTCTACATCTCAGGAAACATGGTGCTGCTATCTCAGGAATCCATCTTAGTCAAACGCGCGGCAAGAAAGAAAAAACCTGGATCACCGTCAAACGCTCAGGAGTTAAGGATGTGCAACACACTCTTGACAAGCTGGACAGATACAACTTGTCAGAGTGGAACGAAATTAGAAGCCTACTTCCAAAAGCCAACAGAAACTACAGGGCTGAAGTAGAAGAAGTCATAAATGGACTTATATCACGCATCAGAAGAACAACCGAAATTCCTGATGACTTACTCCAACCTTCTTCAACACAGCCTCAGCCTCCTGTTCGAAGATCAGCAGGCACTTCAACAAGGAGACCCACTCCTTGCATGCCCAGGACGATTATCAAGCCACTGGATCTCTCGATGCTTGATCTTTCTTTTCCCTCAGGAGTATCTCTCTCTGAAGGTCAAGTCATCAGAGAACCTGTTCATGGTATTTGTGTAAGCGACAACTCTAAAAATCTTCGCTTTCAGCGTTTCAGCGAGCTGCACAAAGCACCCTATGAACACTTGGTATCAGTTCTCTTTATCGCTCAAAAAGAAAAGAAAAACCAAGACAATAAAGAAATCATTCGCACTGTCAGAGCTCTCCTCGATCAAAGAATTGCCTTCGGTGCAACTCCTGTTCCTATTCAAGTCAAAACTGAGGTAGTTAGTGAAGACTCTGATAGTTAGGAATTTTTGTAGTTTTCCTTTCAGTACTTCATTTATGTACTTATGTATTTTCTTTACTCTTGTAACCTTATTAAGATTAAGGAAAATGCAATTCAGTGCATTGTACTTTACTCCATCATAGTACTGAAAAAGATCCCTCAAAACAGTAAATGGGACATGTACCTTTATGAGTTCTATTTCCTACTGTTTTATCTAGACTTAGAATTTTTTTTTTCTTTCTAGACTTAGACAATTTCTCCATTGTCTTATCATTATCATATAGGGGGAGATTGTTGATCCAGCTCTCCTAAGACCTGATGAAATGATAATGATCCTGCTACTTTACTTAGTGAATAGGTTTTTACTTCTGTTATAGCTTGAGGAATTATCACTGAATCTGTTCAGTGTTATTCCATGTTACTTATGCTGTAACTTATTTTTATAATCATCGGGATCAGGATCAGGAGATGAACGAGCTTGTTCTGCAGTCTACTGTGAAAGGATTATGTGCAAGACAGTAATTAGGATCACTATGTCCAATGTTATAAGACACTAGTGGGTCACACTGCTACACACCCAACCCGAGACCTATTGGATTTATTGTGTGGAATAAATAATAAATTGTTTATTTATTATTTATCGGTAATTACTTAATTGACAAGTATGATTAATTAAGGTAATTATTGAGAGAGATATTTCTTAATTAACAAGTATGATTAATTAAGGAAATTAGTGAGAGACATATTTCTTGATTAACAAGAATAGTTAATTAAGGAAATTATTTGGTTTGTGATTCTGTATCATTACCATGTATACCTATATAAATATAGGGTTAGGGTAATGGCAATAATCATCTGATTTCATTCTAACTTATTCACCAAGAATCACAAATCTCTCTCTCGCTTTCTCTCTCTCTTGTTGGCGTTGACACACACACACACACCGGGAGGTTTTTCCGATCAAATCCTAGGCGGTCTAGCAGCCAGTCTCACGGTGGTGCAGTAGCGGTGTATCCCTCACTAGCATCCGGAGGATCGTTTGTATCGTCTAAAGGTAAACGCGAGAAAACCCCCTTGATATAATTGTGTTTAATAAACTACGGATGGATCATTGTTCGGGTTAGGTTTTTATCCGCTGCGTAATTATTTATCTGTTTATCCAACCCGTTAGAACCCAACAGTGGTATCAGAGCCACTTCCGTATGTTTATCAAACCTGTTTTGATGTTTAGGTTTTGATAAAATTGGTTTTAGGTTTATAAAATCTGAAAATTTCGCGTTTTTGTTAAATTTTGATTTTATCGTTTATCCGGTAACTCGTGGCAATCGGCGGCGGAACAACGGTGATAACCGGCCGGACCACCGGGCCGATCGCCGGACGAGTCGTAACCACCGAAGCCGTGAACGGCAACGGTGGTGGTGTTTGGTTTTGGACCACCGTAAGCCACCACACCACCGAAGCCGCGATGGCGACGGTGGTGGTGGCCGTTCTTCGCGTAAACCGCAAAACCACCACACCACCAAAGCCACAGCGGCGATGGTGGTGGTGGTCGTCCCATAACAGCAGCCGCGCCACCGATCGGCTAAGGCAGCCACGGTGGCGGCGGCGGTCTATTGTTTTGAACGCCGAAACGGCGACGGCGGTGGTGGGTTTTTGCGCTGCTGCTGTCGGCCGTGGCCGCCGGTGGCGGTGACGGTTCCTTGGCGCCGTTCATCGTCGCCGGTGGTGGGGGCGGTGGCTGTTTGTTCTCGGCGAGGAGGGCGGCGGCGGTTGCGCTTCGGCGTTGCCGTCGTGCGCCGGTATTTTGATTAAACGCCGATCGGCCACGCCACGGTGGTGGCGGCCGATCGCTGCTGCTACTGTGGTGGTGGCGGCTGTCCAAGGCGGTAATCAACGGTGGTGCTCGATGTTGGCGGCTATGGTAGTTCACGATCACAACCGCGGCCGAAGCCGCGGTGGTGGTTGTTTTTGTTTTGATCGCCGGCAAGGCGGTGGTGGCGGCATCCTCATCGCTATCATCGTCCGAGATAACCGATACCGATAATTGATAATGTTTATTATCAAACAAACGGATAAACGCGTTTTGGTAATTATCAGTTAGGATAGTTATCAGATCGTAATATTTTCTCGAATTGGATAAAGGTTTTAATCGTTTAATTGTTATCAATTTATTTTATGAAATTATTATCCTAATCCAGTTTACATTATTACGGAAAACCAGTTTTATCGAAATCAGTTTAGTTAGTTTATTTTAAACTAGTTTTGTTGTCATAGCCAAGCCCAAAGACCTATGGTTGTGTTTAATGCTCTTTTATCGTTTTATTATTCTATTCATGGTAAGGGAGGCCTGCGAGCCATTTACAACCCTTTTTTGTACTTTAATTTTAAATAGTCTAGTTGGAGGGCCTGCGTGCCATTTGCAACTCAATTTTGTATTTAGTTAAAATAGAATAGTTCCAAAGGAGTAAAACTCGAAGACGGAGCTTCGCACGACCGGAGATGTTGGAGCCAGTGGGAGCACCAAGATTTCATGCCTTGTGGTTGTTTAGTCACATAGGATTTTGGACCGTCAGTTCTCGTGTTGGCTCACGAGACTGACAATAGATCTGGGCAAAAGCTATGACACTGTCTTGTTTTTATCTGCGTGGTTAATTATGATTGCTTAGTCTTAGATAAAAACAAAATTTTATGAAATCAGTCAAAAGAGTTCGATTACAGTTTGTTTTTCGAACCAGTCTTTTTCAAAACTAAAAACTGGCTAAATCCTTAGGAAAATCTTAGATCAGTTAGTGTGATCCATTTGTGGACACCTTTGGCGTAAGGTACGTTGGGCTCGAAGGAGTCGAACCTTTAGCCCCACGTTCAAACCCCAAGCTGAAGGGGGTGAAAAGACTCTGCGATATCGGGGGTACCGACCAGAGTACATCCAGTTCAAAATGGTGCGATCTATTTTGGTAGTTGTTACAACTCACCGGTGGTACCGGGCCAAAACACACTAGAGGGACTAAATATGCACGGATCCCAGTATCCGATGTCCCGACGATCTAGAAGTCGTATCTTCGTTTAAAGATGCGATTGGTATAAGGCATTACCTACCAGAAATAGCATGGATTGGCTTGCGTGAGCAAACCGCCTGTCAATTCATGTGAAATATGGATTCTAGTCTAATATAATTATTGTTCTAAGGTAATAATTTATTAGAAGTACAATCAGATAACTAAATCGGAATTTTATATTTGTCTGTAGATGTCTGCTATTATCTTTTATTCACCTGAGGAATCTCTCCGCCTGATAATGGGGAAATGGAAGCTTACAGGCCAAAATTTTCCAGTCTGGAAAATGCACCTTGACAATGTCTTGGATGCACAGGGTAAGCGGTACGTGATAGAGAAACCCGTTTCACGACCCGGTTGCAATGCTCCTGAAAAGGACTTTGCTGAATACTTCAAATTCATGGCTGACGAATCCGATGTGATGTCGATTCTGTCCTTTTCTACCTCACCCGAGTTTACTGCTGATTTGAGGGTTAGATATTGCCATGAGGTCGTGAAAAATATAGAGAACCAGGTGGGTTTCTATAAGAAGAGTGGGAAGTATCTGATCATGAAAGAGATCTATTCTCTGAAACTGGAAAAGGGTCAATCTGTTAAAGAGCATCTCCTAGAGATGAGGAAGCTCTTTAAAAGTTTGTCACGCATGGGATACAAAGTTGTCCAGGAGGAACTTGTGCATCTCATGTGGTTCTCCCTCACTGATGAGATACGTAACACAGTTAGTGCGTACATTGGAGAACCAAAGAGAGACGTGGCAAAGCTTCATGAGGATATTTTGGCCAGTTTGGAGCCAAAAACTGCAGCACCTGCTGACCTCATGGACACGGATTGGATTGACGAGCTGGGAGATCTGAGTTGCCCAGAATGTGGTAGCAAGGATATTTGTGCTCACTCGATGGACATCGACCAGCTAGACATCGGTTTACCCGATGCACCAGGTATCTTTATGATAGACTGTTTGATCACTTCTTATGAATCATGGGTACTTGATACAGGCAGTGGTAATCACATTTGTAATCATTTACAGGGATTCAAAAGAAGGGAGATGCTGGGGAAGGACCGTTCGAACCTAAGAGTCGGCGAAGGCCAGATGCTTGTAGCTGAGTCTATAGGGTCTTACAGTCTTAGTTTACCCTCGGGTCTAGTTTTGGAACTTGAAAATTGTTACTATGTTCCTAGAATGATCAAAAATGTTATTTCTTTCGATTTACTTGTAGACCAAGGGTTTTTCTATAAATATGATTATAAACTTATTTCTTGCTTTAAAAATGATATCTTTTATTTCAAAGCAACTCCCTCTAATGGTCTATATGTGTTAAATCTACAAGAAAATAGAGAAGTCTATCATATAAGTAAACGATCCAAGAATATTGAGGATCAGACTTACCTCTGGCATTGTCGTCTAGGTCACATAAACAAGAAACGCATAGAGAAACTCCAGAAAGGAGGACTCCTTGGGTCTTTCGATTTTAAACCGTTTGACAATTGCGAATCTTGTTTATCCGGCAAGATGACAAAGCAACCCTTCAACAAAGATAATGAAAGGGCAAATGATTTGTTGGGAATTATACACACAGATGTGTGTGGTCCCTTCAGTCATGAAGCTAGAGGAGGATACCGGTACTTCATCACTTTTACTGACGATTTCAGTAGATATGGTTATGTCTACTTGATGAGACATAAATCTGAAGCCTTTGAAAGATTTAAGGAATTTCAGAGTGAAGTACAGAATCAACTTGACAAGAAAATCAAGTTCCTAAGGTCAGATCGAGGTGGGGAATATCTGAGTCAGGAATTTAACAATCATTTGATAGAATGTGGGATTGTTTCACAACTCACACCTCCGTACACACCCCAGATGAATGGTGTGTCAGAAAGGAGAAACCGTACCTTGCTTGATATGGTAAGATCAATGATGTGTCGTTCCTCGCTACCAGTGTCATTTTGGGGACATGCGCTCGAAACAGCGGCCCACATACTGAACAAAGTGCCAACTAAATCGGTAGAAAAGACACCATATGAAATTTGGACAGGCAAGAAACCAAAATTGTCTTTTCTAAAGATTTGGGGTTGTGAAGTATATGTCAAGAGACCAACTTCTGAAAAACTCAAACCCAAATCAGATAAGTGCTTCTTCGTAGGATATCCCAAGACTACTGTGGGATACTACTTCTACAATCCTACCGAGAACAAAGTCTTTGTAGCTCGGGGAGGTGATTTTCTGGAGGATAAGTTCCTCAACCAAGAGGATACCAGGAATGATGTAGATCTACAGGAGGTAGAGGAAGATGACACTTCACCGATAGTTGAGCCAGTTGCTCAACAAGAATATGTTGAGACTCAACCGGAAACGGTTGAGGAAGTGCAAACACAGGACCTTCGCAGATCCACTAGGATAAGACAAGAGCCAGATAGGTATCTTGGGTTCTTAGTCTCTCAGGATGATGGAGACTTGAATGAACCGACCTCCTATGGAGAAGCTGTGTCAGGCAGTGAGTCTGAACAATGGCAGAGGCCATGAAGGCTGAGATGCAGTCCATGTACGACAACCAAGTATGGGAGTTGACAGATTTACCCCAACACTGTAGGGCTGTTGGACGTAAATGGGTTTTCAAGAAGAAAACTGACATGGACGGTAATGTGCACACCTTTAAAGCTAGACTGGTAGCAAAAGGTTTCACGCAAACTCATGGTATTGACTATGATGAAACCTTTTCACCAGTAGCAATGTTAAAGTCTATTAGGATCTTGATGGCCATTTCAGCGTACTTCAATTACGAGATTTGGCAGATGGATGTTAAGACGGCCTTCCTGAACGGGAAGTTAACAGAAGACGTCTATATGGAACAGCCGGAAGGTTTCATAGATCCAAAGAATCCTAATAAAGTGTGCAAGTTGTTGAAATCCATATATGGATTAAAACAGGCATCTAGAAGTTGGAACTTACACTTTGATGAGCGAATCAAAGAATTTGGTTTTACCAAGAGTGAGTTTGAACCATGTGTTTACACAAAGTTCAGTGGGAGCATAGTAACCTTCTTGGTCTTATATGTAGATGATATTCTACTCATTGGAAATGATGTACCAACTTTACAGAGTGTAAAGACTTGGTTAAGCAAGTGTTTCCAAATGAAAGACCTTGGAGAAGCCGCCTATATACTTGGTATAAAGATCTATAGGAACAGATCTAGACGGCTTATCGGGCTTAGTCAAAGTACATACATTGACAAAATCCTGAAACGATTCAGGATGGACGAATCCAAGAAAGGATTTATCCCAATGCAGCATGGCATAGTGCTAAGCAAAGCACAGTGTCCTGTTTCTATTGAAGATCAGGACAAGATGAAATTGATCCCATATGCTTCAGCGATAGGATCAATTATGTATGCCATGTTATGTACAAGGCCCGATGTTGCTTACTCGATAAGTGTTACGAGCAGATACCAGCAGAACCCAGGTGAAGCCCATTGGGTGGCTGTCAAGAACATTCTCAAGTACATGAGACGCACAAAAGAAATGTTCTTGGTCTTTGGAGGATCTGAAGACGAGATTAGCGTCACAGGCTACACTGACGCTAGTTTTCAGACCGACAAAGATGATTTTAGATCACAGTCAGGATATGTGTTTACCCTAAATGGAGGCGCGATCTCGTGGAAGAGCTCGAAGCAAGATACCATAGCGGATTCCACTACAGAGGCAGAGTACATTGCAGCATCAGATGCGGCAAAGGAAGCTGTCTGGCTCAGGAGTTTTATCACGGATCTAAGAGTTGTAGCCAGTATCTCTAGACCCATTGATATTTACTGTGATAACTCTGGGGCAGTAGCGCAAGCGAAGGAGCCCAGAGAACATCACAAGTCGAGACATGTACTCAGGAAATATCACCTCATCCGAGAGATTATTGGAAGAGGAGATGTGAGAATATGCAAGATTCCGACGGATGAGAACGTTGCAGATCCGCTAACAAAGCCTTTAGCTAGAGCAAAGCATGAGGGCCATACTAGTTCCATAGGAATGCAGTACCTGGATACTAGTAGTTAGTTTATGTTATCGATTACCAATGTAATTTTTGAAACATTATGAAAGTTTATTTCACTGTGTGTTGGAAATAAAGAGATACTATTTTAAAGATGTTTCAAGAAAATTACTTTTCGCATATTTAAGATTATCCATGATTTTTCACGAGTTCGAAAAATCTAAAGTTCCGTAGCTACTTGTTAAGGTGGGAACCTTAACAGGATTGTAACGCTATTATGGGTGTTTGGTGGTTTATTCAACGTAATGAGTAAAAGCACAAGTGATGTGGCCAAACATTCATAGATACTCATCAGAGTGTTTGAATATTGGAAGTGACCAGTTTCAAGTCTGCTTCATGGAGCCTTTGTCATAAGCATTGACTTGATGATAGGTTGTCCTTTGACCTGAGATATCTGGTCTATGATCATGAGGACTACTGTACTCTTAGCATGCTCTAACGCCGCACCGTAACTGGGTGGTCATAAGGGGTATGACTAGATGCAGCGGAAGCCGTGGTTGTAGATGCAGATAGTCAAGATGGGATTTACACCTCCCCTATGGGAGAGATATTTCTGGGCCCCCTGACGGTTAAGATTGGCAGAAATGCGTGGCCACGC
>JARYMX010000305.1:27500-30000 GCA_030169165.1 Centaurea solstitialis | reverse complement strand
CCTCGTCGCCAGCACGCGTGCCCCGTCCCTTGATCGTCGCCCATTTCTCGCACCGCGGCTTGGTTACCCTCACCGTTGGCCGAGAATCCTCATGCATGGCTTGGTTTCATCATGCAAAGTTTCGCCGGAAAACGAAGTACGTTTGCTCGGGTCATACATGGCTCGAAGGCCATCCCGATACGCACGACCTCGGAAAACCGAAAGTTTCTGCCCGGATCCTCCTAATACATGTTCACGGAGCACCACGCAAAGTTTCATCCAAAACGGAGTCCGTTTGGTGGGTATCGAACTTACATGCCTCAAAAGCCGTCCCAAACACGTCCAACCCCGGGCCCGGTAAAATCCCGACCCCGAAAACCGAAACTTTCCGCCCGGTCCTCCTAATACATGTTCACGGAGCACCACGCAAAGTTTCGTCCAAAACGGAGTCCGTTTGAGCCGGTTTCCAAGTTACATGCCTCAAAAGCCGTCCCGACACGTCCAACCCGGGCCCGGTAAAATCCCGACCCGAAAACCGGATTTTCCTGCCCGGATCCTCCTAATACATGTTCACGGAGCACCACGCAAAGTTTCGTTCAAAACGGAGTCCGTTTGAGCCGGTTTCCAAAATTTGGTCCGAAACCGTCGCGAAAAGTCCAACGCCGGCCCCGGGGGCCCTCCCGACCCCGCACACCGAATTTTTCGGCATGGATCCTCCTAACATATGTGTCCAAGGAGCACCATGCAAAGTTTCGTCCCAAACGGAGTCCGTTTTGCTTGGGTTTTCAAAAATTATGATAGATGGAAAAACCAATGTTTCTTCCTGTCACTTAGCTTTTTGTTCATAAGGGTATATAAGGGGGACCATTGGGTCTGCTCCCCCCCGACCTGTGGCCGACCAAGCCATAGGCCCTGGTAGCATAAGGTAGGACGTCCGCCTTGCATACCAAGCCCAGCACGCGTGCCCCGTTGCCTAGATCGTCCCTCGTTGCCCGTAAGCGTGCCCCGTCCCGTGACCCGTTCCTCATGCCATGGCCTGGTTTCACCGTGCCATGGCTTCCAGTACCTCGTGCCATGGCTTGGTTTCACCGTGCCATGGCCGAGTAACTCGTGCCTAGATCGGCCCTCATTGCCCGCAAGCGTGCCCCGTCCCGTGATCGTCGCTCGTTTCCTCGTGCCATGGCCTGGTTTCATCGTGCCATGGCTTCCAGTACCTCGTGCCATGGCTTGGTTTTCACCGTGCCATGGCATGCCTAGATCGGCCCTCGTTGCCCGCAAGCGTGCCCCGTCCCGTGATCGTAGCCCGTTCATCGTGCCTTGGCTTGGTTTCACCGTGCCATGGCTTCGAGTACCTCGTGCCATGGCTTGGTTTCACCGTGCCATGGCTTCGAGTACCTCGTGCCATGGCTTGGTTTCACCGTGCCATGGCTTCGAGTACCTCGTGCCTTGGCTTGGTTTCACCGAGCATGGCCGAGTACCTCGTGCCTTGGCTTGGTTTCACCGTGCATGGCCGAGTACCTCGTGCCTTGGCTTGGTTTTCACCGTGCCATGGCTTCGAGTACCTCGTGCCATGGCTTGGTTTCACCGTGCCATGGCTTCAAGTACCTCGTGCCATGGCTTGGTTTCACCGTGCCATGGCTTCGAGTACCTCGTACCATGGCTTGGTTTCACCGTGCCTTGGCCGAGTACCTCGTGCCTTGGCTTGGTTTCACCGAGCATGGCCGAGTACCTCGTGCCTTGGCTTGGTTTCACCGTGCATGGCCGAGTACCTCGTGCCTTGGCTTGGTTTCACCGTGCCATGGCTTCGAGTACCCCGTGCCATGGCTTGGTTTCACCGTGCCATGGCATCCAGTACCTCGTGCCATGGCTTGGTTTTACCGTGCCATGGCTTTGAGTACCTCGTGCCATGGCTTGGTTTCACCGTGCCTCGGCCGAGTACCTCGTGCCTTGGCTTGGTTTCACCGAGCATGGCCGAGTACCTCTTGCCTTGGCTTGGTTTCACCGTGCATGGCTTCGAGTACCTCGTGCCATGGCTTGGTTTCACCGTGCCATGGCTTCGAGTACCTCGTGCCATGGCTTGGTGACACCGTGCCATGGCATCGAGTACCTCGTGCCATGGCTTGGTGACACCGTGCCATGGCATCCAGTACCTCGTGCCATGGCTTGGTTTCACCGTGCCATGGCCGAGTACCTCGTGCCTTGGCTTGGTTTCACCTTGCATGGCCGAGTACCTCGTGCTTTGGCTTGGTTTCACCGTGCCATGGCCGAGTAACTCGTGCCTTGGCTTGGTTTGTCCGTGCCATGGCTTCGAGTACCTCGTGCCATGGCT
This sequence comes from Centaurea solstitialis, assembly GCA_030169165.1. Lineage (NCBI taxonomy): Eukaryota > Viridiplantae > Streptophyta > Magnoliopsida > Asterales > Asteraceae > Centaurea > Centaurea solstitialis. The sequence continues at coordinate 27,692 of JARYMX010000305.1, read as the reverse complement.
TGGTTTCTGCGTGCCATGGCCGAGTACCTCGTGCCATGGCTTGGTTTCTGCGTGCCATGGCGAGTAACTCGTGCCTTGGCTTGGTTTCACCGTGCATGGCCGAGTACCTCGTGCCTTGGCTTGGTTTCACCGTGCCATGGCATCGAGTACCTCGTGCCATGGCTTGGTTTCACCGTGCCATGGCCGAGTACC
>JARYMX010000305.1:7500-17500 GCA_030169165.1 Centaurea solstitialis | reverse complement strand
CATGAGGGGTTTAAATTGGTTTGTTACGCGTGGGTTGGCTTTTTGGTTGCGCCCCCAACGTTCCGTTTGCATACCTTTTTCTTTTTTGCGTTCAAGCTTGATTTGTCTTGAGCATTATTGGGGGTTTTTTCCGGGTGTTGAATTCCCTAGTTGTTGGAAAAGTGTGGGTTTTCGTTTTTAACATTTTACCCATGCGTCTTTTCATGCGGGGGGGGGATTTTAAACAAGGAAGCGGTCTTTGTGACCCCCCCCAAAAAATTTTTGTGTTTGCAAAAAAGTTGGGGCCCTATGAACCCTCGTTTGGTCTCTTGCATAGGGAAAACTTGTTTTTTGGGTTTGGGGTCTTCAAAAAGTTTTTCCCAATTTGCCCTTTTTTAAAGCGTTCTCGCTTCTCCAAAACGTTTCCCTGAAAAGTTCCGGCTTGTCCCTTTTTTGGTGGGCTAGTCGAAGAGGAATGCTCCCTGGTTAAATCCTGCCTGTAGTCATATGTTTGCTAAAAGTTTTAACCCTTGCTTGTTTTAAGTATGAAAAAAATTCGGACTGTGAAACTGCGAATGGCTCTTTAAAATCAGTTTTAGGTTTTTTGAGGGGTCCCGGGCTACTCGGATACCTTTATTTAATTCTAGGCAAACGTGCAAAAAACCCCCCGGGGATTCTGGAAGGAGCTTTTTATTAGATAAAAGGTGGGCGGGGCTCTCCCCGTTGTGGGATGATTAATGATAACTCGACGGATCGCCCGGCCCTCGTGCCGGGGCGACGAACCCATTCAAATTTCTGCCCATTAAATTTTTGGGATGGTTGGATGGGGCCCTTTTACTATGGTGGTGGGGGGGTGACGGAAAATTAGGGTTCGGATTCCGGAGAGGGACCCTGAAGAAAGGGGCTACCACCCCCAAGGAAGGCAGCAGGCGCGCAAATTCCCCAACCCTGACACGGGGAGGTAGTGGGACAATAAAAAAAAAATTCCCGGGGCTCAAACGAGTCGGGTTTAAATTGGAATGAGTACAATCTAAATCCCTTAACGGGGACCCCATTGGAGGGCAAGATGGCCCCCTAGACCGGGGTTTAATTCCAGCTCCAAAAAAGCGTATTTTTAAAAGTTGTTGCATTTTTAAAAAGCTTTTAGTTGGACTTTGGGTTGGGTCGGCCGGTCCCCCTTCAGGTTTTTGCAAGGGTTTACCCGTCCCTTTTGTCGGCGTTGGCTCCGGGCCCTTTTAATTTTGGGCCCCGGGTCGGGGCCTCCGGGGGGCTGTTACTTTAAAGGGAAATTTGGGGTGCTAAAACCCAAGGGGCCTCACGCTCTGTTTTTCTTTTGCATGGGAAAAATTCATAGGTTTTCGGTCCTATTACTTTTGGGCCCTTCGGGATCGGAGAAATGTTTAAAACGGGACGTGGGGGGCATTCGTATTTCATAGTAGGGGTTTGGAAATTTTCTTGGATTTATAAAAGGGACGAAAAATGCAAAAAGCATTTGCCAAGGATGTTTTCTTTAAATTCAAAAAAAACGAAAGTTGGGGGCTCGGAAGACGATCAGTTCCCCGTCCTAGTTTCAACCAAAAAACGTTTGGGGGCCCCGGGGGATCAGGGATGTTGTTTTTTAGGACTCCGCGGCACCTTATGGGGAAATCAAATTTTTTGGGGTTTCCCGGGGGGGGGTATGGTCCCCCAAAGGTTGGAAATTTAAAAGGGAAATTTGGGGAGGGAAAGGGCCCAACCCCCCCGGGATTTTGGAGCCTGGGGCTTAATTTGACTCAAACAGGGGAAAATTTTCCCGGGGTCCAACATAGAAAGGTTTGCCAGATTGAGGTCTTTCTTGATTCTATGGGGGGGTGGTCCCTTGGGGCCTTTTCCTTAGTTGGTGGACCCGTTTTGTTTTTTAAATTCCCGTTAACGAACGAGCCCTCAGCCCTGCTAATAGCTTTTGTGGAGGTTTCCCCCCAGGGCCCAGTTCTTAGGGGGGGACATGGCCTTTTAGGCCACGGAAGTTTTTGAGGCAAAAAAACAGGTCTGTGATGCCCTTAGATGTTTGGGGGCCCCACGCGCGGGTAAAATTTATGTATTCAAAGAGTTTATTGCCTTGGGGGGGGCAGGCCCGGGAAAACTTTGAAAAATTTTATCGTGATGGGGATTGATCATTGCCCCAATTTTTGGTCTTAAACGAGGGGGAAATTCCTTTGTAAGGCGAGTCATCAGCTCGGGTTTCTACGTCCCCCCCTTTTTTAACACCCCCCCGTCGCTCCCCCCCGGGTTGAAGGGGCCCGGGGTTTTAAGTGTTAGGATCGGGGCGACCCGGGGGGGGCGGGGTTCCCCCGCCCGGGGACGTCGCGGAAAAAATTCCCTTTAAACCTTATCTTTAGGGAAAGGGGGAAGTCGTAAAAAAGGTTTCCGTAAAGGGGAACCTGCGGAAGGATTATTGTCGAAAACCTGCAAAGCGAAGACCCGGGGGAACATGTAAAAACAATCGGGGGGGCGTGGGGGAAAGGTGTGGGGCCTGCCTACGATGCTTTTCTAGCATGGTTCAAAGTGCCCCTTTTTGGGCTGGTGGAAAGTTTTGTGGGCACAAAAACAAAAACCCCGGCACGGGATGTGGGCCCAAAGGAAAAACCCAAAATTAAGAAGGGTGCGTCTCGTGTTGCCCCGGTTTTTGGTTTTGCACGCGGGGGCCGCGGGCCTCTCATTAACCATAAAAGACTCTCGGGGAACGGGGGTTTTCTCGGCTCAAGCATCGATGAAAACGTAGCAAAATGGGGATACTTGGTGTGAATTTCCGGGAAACCCCTGAACCATCGAGTTTTTTTAACGCAAGTTTGCGCCGAAGCCATTCGGCCCCAGGGCCCCGGGCTTTCCGGGCGTCCGCATCGCGTGCCCCAGACCATCCTTTTTCCCCTTGGGGGGGTCTGGGGCTGGGGGCGGAACTTGGGGCCCCCGCCCAATTTTGGGGCGGTTTGGGCCCAAAAAGGAAATCCCCTTTGGGGACGCCCCGGCTTGTGGTGGTTTTTTAAGGCCTTGTAAACGAGTGTGCTGATTTTTAGGAAATTGCTCGCTAAAAGGGCCCTAATGTGTTGTCTTCCGGGGGGATTTCTTCGGGCCGCGACCCCAGGTTTAGGCGGGACTTTTCCGCTGGTTTAAGCATATCAATAAGCGGGGAAAGGGAAAAAAAACCCTTTCAAGGGTTCCCCTTTGTAAAAGGCGGGGGCGAAAAACCGGGGGGAAAAGCCCAGCTTGAAAATCGGACGGGCCCCGGCCCTTTTGGAAATTTTAGTCGGAGAAAACGTCCCCCCAGCGGGGGACCGGGCCCCAAGTCCCCTGGAAAAAGGGGGCGCCAGAGAGGGTGAGGGAGCCCCCTCGTGCCCCGGGCCCTGTCGCACCCCGAGGGGGCTGTCTGCGAGTGGGTTGTTGGGGGAAAGCAAACCCCCAAAAGGGCGGTTTTAAATTTTTGGGCCCAAAGGTAAATACCGGGGGGGTGAACCGAGCAAAAAAAGGGCCCCGAGGGAAAAATGAAAAGGATTTGAAAAGAGAGTCAAAAGAGTGCTTGAAAAATTTTCGGGAGGGAAAGGGGGGTGGGGGCCCGGGATTTGGGCCCGGGCGGGGTTTTTGGAACGGCGGGGAGCCGGTCCGCCCCCATCGAATGGGGGTGGGGGCCGGTTTTCGGATTGGTTTCGGCGGCCCAAAGCCCGGGCGTTGATATGGCCCGTGGAGGGTGCCGGGGCGCGGTTTGTGGTTGGAGCGCGCGCCGTTCGGCGTTTCTTCGGCACCTTGGGGCGGGTCCCGGCCCCCGGCCTGCGGGCACCCCATTTTTGGCCCCTCTTGAAAAAACCCCGGGGCCAGGAGTTGGACATGTGTTGGTCAACGGGTTTAGTAAACCCGGGAAGGCGCAAGGAAGCTTTTATTGGGGGGGAAATTCCCCCCAGGGGGGGTTTAACCGGGCCCCCCCGGGCCCTTTATCTTCTTTTAGAAAAGGGGTTTGAGTGTGAGGGTTTCCTGTCGGGGCCCCAAAAAATGGTGAAATATGCCTGAGGGGGGGCGAAGCCTGGAAAAAATGGTTTGGGGGCCCGGGAGCGGGTACTGACGTGCAAAAACGTTTTTTTGATTGGGTTTTAGGGGCGGAAAAACTAACGAAAACCCTTTTTAGTAAAATGGTTTTCCCCCCGAAGTTTCCCTCGGAAGCTGGAGCCCCCGGGGCGAGTTTTTATCGGTAAAACGAAAGATTTTGAGGCATCGGGGGCGCCAAAGCCCCCCGACCTATTCTCAAAACTTTAAATGGTAGGCCCGGGGCGGCTGCTTTTGTTGAGCCGTTGGCCCGGAATTTGGAAGGGTCCAAAATTTGGGCCCTTTTTTGGGTTAAAACGAACTGGCGTTTGGGGTGAACCGGAAGCCCGGGTTTACGGTGCCAAACTTCGGGGTAACCCAGAACCCACAAAGGGTGTTTTTGGTTTCCCCATTTTAAAACAGGGGGGACGGGGTCATGGGGAAATCGAAAATCCGCTTTAAAGGAAATGTGTAAAAAAACTCACCTGGGCCCAATTTAAAATTGCCCCGAAAATGGGATGGGGCTTAAGCGCCCCGACCTCACCGGCCGTCGGGGGAAGGGCCGGCCCCGGGTGAGTAGGGGGGGGCGCGGCGGGGGTAGCTGCAAAACCTTTTGGGGGTGAGCCTGGGGGGAAAACGGCCCTCGGGGGGCGGATCTTGGGGGGTGTAGCCAAAAATTCAAATGAGGGAAATTTGAAGGGGGCCAAAAGGGGGGAAAAGGGTTCCCTTGTACGGCACTTGCACATTTGGGGTTTTGGGGATCCCAAGAGGGGGGGGGAAGCCCCTCGGGTAGGCCCCGTTTCGCGCGAGCTTCAAAAAAGGGAAAAGGGTTAAATTTTCCCGAAAAAAGGGCGGTTTGGGGGCTGACCGGCAAAGGGTTTGGGAGTCCGGAGGGGGGCGTCGGCGGGGGGGGCCCCGGGAAAAAGTTATCTTTTCTGGGTTTTAACCCGCCTGGGCCCCCCCGGAAAAAGGGCTCAGTCGGGAAAGGGGAGGGTCCAGCGGTTTGGAAAAGCAAAAACAGTCGCGCGGTTTTCGATGCGCCCCCGGCGGCCCTGAAAAAAACCCGGGGGACCGGGGTGCCTCCCACCCCGGTCGTTTTCTCATAAAACCCCCATCAAAGGGCTCCCAAAGGGGAACAAACCTGGCGGGTGGAACATGTAGGAAGGGAAGTCGGCCCAAAAAGGTCCCTAAAATCGGGGAAAAAAAATTGGCCCCTGAGGGCTGGGCACGGGGGTCCCAGTCCCCAACCCCTCGGCTGTTGTCGGGGAATGCTGAGCTTTCTTCCGCCCGGGGGGAGGGGCGGGGGCGGGGGCGTGCCGGGCCCCGGGGGGCGGACTGGGAAGGCCCCTTCGGGGGCCTTCCCCGGGCGTCCCAACAGCCAACCCGAACGGTTTCGGACAAGGGGGAAACCGCTGTTTAAATTTAAAAAAAAAAGCATTGGTTTGGTTTCCCCGCGGATGCTAAAAGCAATGTGATTTTGCCCGTGCTCTGAATGTTTAAAAAATGAAAGAAATTCAACCAAGGCGGGGGGTAAACGGCGGGGGGAGGGGGAATATTGCTCTCTTAAAGGGAGCCAAAAGTCGTCATTCTAATTTGTGACGCGGGATGAATGGTTTTTAAAAAAAAATTTTCCCCCTGTCCCTGTCTTTAAACCAGCGAAAACCACAAAACCCAAAGGGGAAAAAAACTTTGGGAGAATCAGCGGGGAAAAAAGGGCCCTGTTGAGCCCTTGGAAATCTAGTTTCCGGGGGTTTGTGAAATGACTTTAGGGGGTGTATTTAAGTGGGAGCTTCGGGCGAAAGTGAAATTTCCCACCCTTTTTAAAGTTTTTTTATTATTCCCTGAATCGGGAAAACGGGGCAATGGGCCCCCCTTTTTGGAAACCCAAAGGGTCGCCTCGGGGGGGGCCGAAACCGGGCGGAAGGGAAAATTGTCAGGTGGGGGTTTGGTGGGGCGGCAAATTGGGTTAAAAAAATTAACGCGGTGTCCTTTAAAAGAGGGTCAACGAGAACAGAAAACTGTGTTTGGAAAAGAAAGGGGGTTTAAAAACCGTTTTTTTTGATTTTCGTTTCGAAAAACGGAAAAAAGTTTGGGAAAACTTGGCTAACGATCCTTTTTAACCCTTTGGAATTTTTAAAACTAGAGGGGGTCAGAAAAAATTACCACAGGGGATAAACTGGCTTGTGGCAGCCAAGGTTTCATAGCGACGGGTTTCTTTTTTATCCTTCGATGTCGGGGTCTTCCTATCATTGTGAAGCAGAAATTCCCCCCAAGTGGTTGGATTTTTTCACCCACCAATAGGGAACGTTTTTTGGGTGGGTTTTGCCGTCGTTGAGGGCGGTTAGTTTTTTCCCTTGGGACTTGTCGAAAAGTAATTAAAACCCGGGACGAGGGGGAAAACCCCTTTTGATTCGCACAAATTTTGGGCATGGCTTGGGTTTAAAAGCCAAAAATTTGGCCCCGAAGTACCGTGCGCGGATTTTTGACGAACCCCCCTAAGTTCAGAATCGGGGCCCAGAAGCGGGCGCGTTTTTTGCCCCCCCCGCCCGTTTGCCCACCAAGCAGTAGGGGGCCTCGGCCCCCAAAAGGCCCTGTCGTTGGCCAAAGGGCCCCTGCGATGGACGAGTGTTTCGGGCCGCCCATGGGGGTACAAAATTTCCCCTTTAAGCGGCGGGGTTTTGAATTCCCTTTTCAGGGCGACTTTTAAAAACGCGCGGGGTATTGTAAATGGCGAGTGGCCTTTTCTTGCCACGGGTCCAATTTAGATTCAGGGGCCCGGGGGGTCGCTTCGATTGTCCCTCCCCCCCAAAAAAAATTCTCCTTTCAAAAAAGTTCCCCCTTTCCCCTATTTTTCCGAGGCTGAAAATCCCATACTTAGAGAAAAAATCGCCCAACAACTTTTGGGGAAAAAAAAAAATAATTTTCCCTTTGGGGAAAGGCCAAATCAGGCCTTGGCCCCGGTTCCCTTTAGCGGGACAAAACCAAAAACAGGCATGCCTTGGGCGTCCCCAAAAAACCCAATTTAGGCCAAAAACCCTTTATCAGAAACCCAAGGGAAAATCAGGCCAGGGGCCCTTTGGTTTCCTTTGGGGCGGAACAAGGGCCAAAAACAGGCCAAGCCTTGGTGCCCTTGGGTCGTAAAAAAAGCAAAAAACGGCCATGCCTTGGTGCTTGATCGGAACAAGCCAAACCCGGCCCTGGTTTCCTTGAGTCCCGGGGCCCCAACCAAAAAAAAGGCCATGCCTTGGGGTTTTTAGTCGGGACAACCAAATTCCCGGCCATGCCTTTTGGGGCCTTGATCGGAACAAGCCAAAAACCCGGGGGCCCTGGGGGGCCCTTGGGCGGCAAAAAGCCAAAAACCCGGCCATGGTTCCCTTTAGGGCGGGACAAGCCAAAACCCGGCCCTGCCCTTTGGGGTTTCCCCAAAACCCAAAACAGGCCAAAAAAACCCTTTAAACAGAACAAGCAAAAACATGCCAAAACCAAGCCTTGGTGCCCTTGGTGGGGCAAGCCAAATCAGGCCAAGCCCTTTTTGCCTTGGGTCGTAAAAAAGCCAAAAAATCAGGCCATGCCTTGGTGCCTTGATCGGAACAAGCCAAATCAGGCCAAGCCTTGGTGCCTTGATCGGAACAAGCCAAATCAGGCAAAGCCTTGGTGCCTTGATCGGAACAAGCCAAATCAGGCAAAGCCTTGGTGCCTTGATCGTAAGAAGCAAAATCAGGCCATGCCTTGGTGCCTTGATCGAAAGAAGCAAAATCAGGCCATGCCTTGGTGCCTTGATCGTGCCAAGCCAAATCAGGCCATGCCTTGGTGCCTTGCTCAAAAACAAGCAAATCAGGCCATGCCTTGGTGCCTTGATCGGAACAAGCCAAATCAGGCCAAGCCTTGGTGCCTTGATCGTAAGAAGCAAAATCAGGCCATGCCTTGGTGCCTTGATCGGAACAAGCCAAATCAGGCCAAGCCTTGGTGCCTTGATCGGAAACAAGCCAAATCAGGCCAAGCCTTGGTGCCTTGATCGTAAGAAGCAAAATCAGGCCATGCCTTGGTGCCTTGATCGGAACAAGCCAAATCAGGCCAAGCCTTGGTGCCTTGATCGTAAGAAGCAAAATGAGGCCATGCCTTGGTGCCTTGATCGAAAAGAAGCAAAATCAGGCCATGCCTTGGTGCCTTGCTCAAAACAAGCAAATCAGGCCATGCCTTGGTGCCTTGATCGGAACAAGCCAAATCAGGCCAAGCCTTGGTGCCTTGATCGGAACAAGCCAAATCAGGCCATGCCTTGGTGCCTTGATCGGAACAAGCCAATTCAGGCCAAGCCTTGGTCGTGCCAAGCCAAATCAGGCCATTCCTTGGTGCCTTGGTCGGAGCAAGCCAAAGTTTGCCATGCCTTGAGTCGGGACCGTCGTGATAAGTCCAACGCCATCCCGACCCCGGAAACCGATTTTTTTGCCCGGATCCTCCTAGTAGATGCTCATGAAGCACCACGCAAAGTTTCGTCCAAGACGATGTCCGTTTGGTGTGGGTTTCCAAAAATTATGATAGATGGAAAAAAACAATGTTTGTTCCTGTCACTTAGTTTTTGTTCATAAGGTATATATAGGGGGGACCATGGGGACTGTTCCCCCCGACCTGTGGCCAAGGAAGCCATAGGCCATGGCATGCTGAGGTCTAAGTCGCTCATTGGATCGCCTAGCATGCCAAGCCCCGCACGCGTGCCCGTTGCCTAGATCGTCCCTCGTCGCCAGCACGCGTGCCCCGTCCCTTGATCGTCGCCCATTTCTCGCACCGCGGCTTGGTTACCCTCACGTTGGCCGAGAATCCTCATGCATGGCTTGGTTTCATCATGCAAAGTTTCGCCGAAAACGAAGTACGTTTGCTCGGGTCATACATGGCTCGAAGGCCATCCCGATACGCCCGACCTCGGAAACCGAAAGTTCCTGCCCGGATCATCCTAATACATGTTCACGGAGCACCACGCAAAGTTTCATCCAAAACGGAGTCCGTTTGGTCGGGTATCGAACTTACATGCCTCAAAAGCCGTCCCGACACGTCCAGCCCGGCCCGGTAAAATCCCGACCCCGAAAACCGGAACTTTCTGCCCGGATCCTCCTAATACATGTTCACGGAGCACCACGCAAAGTTTCGTCCAAAACGGAGTCCGTTTGAGCCGGTTTCCAAGTTACATGCCTCAAAAGCCGTCCCGACACGTCCAACCCGGGCCCGGTAAAATCCGACCCGAAAACCGGATTTTCCTGCCCGGATCCTCCTAATACATGTTCACGGAGCACCACGCAAAGTTTCGTTCAAAACGGAGTCCGTTTGAGCGGTTTCCAAAATTTGGTCCGAACCGTCGCGAAAAGTCCAACGCCGGCCCCGGGGGCCCTCCCGACCCCGCACACCGAATTTTTCGGCATGGATCCTCCTAACATATGTCCAAGGAGCACCATGCAAAGTTTCGTCCCAAACGGAGTCCGTTTGCTTGGGTTTTCAAAAATTATGATAGATGGAAAAACCAATGTTTCTTCCTGTCACTTAGCTTTTTGTTCATAAGGGTATATAAGGGGGACCATTGGGTCTGCTCCCCCCGACCTGTGGCCGACCAAGCCATAGGCCCTGGTAGCATAAGGTAGGACGTCCGCCTTGCATACCAAGCCCAGCACGCGTGCCCCGTTGCCTAGATCGTCCCTCGTTGCCCGTAAGCGTGCCCCGTCCCGTGACCCGTTCCTCATGCCATGGCCTGGTTTCACCGTGCCATGGCTTCCAGTACCTCGTGCCATGGCTTGGTTTCACCGTGCCATGGCCGAGTAACTCGTGCCTAGATCGGCCCTCATTGCCCGCAAGCGTGCCCCGTCCCGTGATCGTCGCTCGTTCCTCGTGCCATGGCCTGGTTTCATCGTGCCATGGCTTCCAGTACCTCGTGCCATGGCTTGGTTTCACCGTGCCATGGCATGCCTAGATCGGCCCTCGTTGCCCG
>JARYMX010000304.1:0-35185 GCA_030169165.1 Centaurea solstitialis | reverse complement strand
GTGCATTTTTGGGGGCTTTTTTGGGCTTTTGGTGGCTTGCTTGACTTTTTTTGGGGGGGGTTGCTATAGTTGGGGGCTTTCGGGAATGTCGCCCGGGGAGGGCATGAGTGGGATTGGTTTGTTACGCGGGGGATGGCTGTTTGCTTGCGCCCCAAAACGTTCACGCTTTTTTAACCCTTTCAGTTTTGCTTTAAAGGGACTTGATTTGTCTTGGCATTTTGGGGGTTTTCCCTTTGTGTTGCATACCTTTAATGGAAACGTGTGGGTTTTTCGTTTTAAATTTTTTTTATCATGCGTCGTTAGGGGGGCGGGGGATAAAAAAAGGAAGGGGGTTTTTTGTGATCCACCCAAGATGTTGTGTTTGCAAAAATGATGGGGCCCTATAAAGGAAACGTTTGGTCTCTTGCATGGGGAACTTGATGTGGGCTTGGGTCTTCAAAAGTTCTTCACTATGCCCTTGTTAAGCGTTCTCGCTTCCCCAAAAAACGATTGCCTGCCATTTTTTTGGGCTTGCCCTTTCATGGTGGGCTTTTCAAGGGGGAATGCTACTGGTTGATCCGGGCCAGAAAGTCATATGCTTGTTCAAAGATTAAGCCATGCATGTTTTAAGTATAAAACAAATTCAGACTTTTGAAACCCTGCAAAGGGGTCATTAAATCGTTTTATTTTGGGTTTGATGGTCCCGGGCTATCGGAAAACCCCGTAGTAATTCTAGAGTTTAATCGTGCAAAAAACCCCCGGACTTTGGAAGGGATGCATTTATTAGAAAAAAGGTCGACGCGGGCTTCCCCGTTGTTGCGATGATTTTGATAACTGGGATGCCGGCCCTCGTCCCGGCGACGAAATCATTCAAATTTCTGCCCTATCAACTTTCGGGGTTTAGGGGGGGGGCCCCTACTATGGGGGGTGACGGGTGACGGAAAATTTTGGGTTCGTTTCCCGGAGAGGGAGCCTGGGGAAACGGCTCCCAACCCAAAGGAAGGAAGCGGGGCGCGCAAATTACCCAATCCTGACACGGGGAGGTTGTGACAATAAATAAAAATACCGGGGGGTCAAAAGGTTGGGAATTGGAAAGGTAAAAAATTTTTTTCCCTTTTAAAGAGGAAAACCCTTTTGGGGGGAAGTCTGGTGCCGCGCCGGGGGGAATTTTCCCGCTCCAATGCGGTTTTTTTAAGTTGGGTTTCAGTTAAAAAGCTGTAGTTGGACTTTGGGTTTTGGGGCGGCGGTCCCTTTGGGGGTGCACCCGGGTTTAAAAAGTTCCCCTTTTGGCGGCGAAAGCGGGTCCCGGCCTTTTAAATTGGGGCCCGGGGCGTGCCCCCGGCGTTTTTACTTTGAAGAAATTGAGTGCTCAAAGCAAGCCCCCGCTCTGTTTACATTTGATGGGGAAAAAAATCATAGGATTTCGGTCCTATTACGTTGGCCTTGGGATCGGAGTAATGATTAACAGGGACAGTGGGGGATTGGGATTTCATAGTCGAGGTGGGGGAAAACCCTTGGGGTTTATAAAAGGGGGAACAAATGCGAAAGCATTTGCCAAGGATGTTTTCATTAATAAAAAACAAAAGTTGGGGGGCTCGAAAAACGATCAGATTCCCTCCTAGTCTAAAACCAAAAAACGATCCCCCCCCAAAAAGGGTCAGCGGATGTTTTTTTTAGGACTCCCCGGGGACCTTATGAGAAAACAAAGTTTTTGGGTTTCCCCGGGGGGTTTATGGGCGCAAGGTTTAAAATTAAAGGAATTGGGGAAGGGCAAACCCCGGATTTTGGGGGCCCGCGGCTTAATTTAAAAAAAACACGGGGAAATTCCCCGGTCCAGCATTGTAAAGGGTTGACAGACTGAGGCCTTTCTTGGGTTCTATGGGTGGTGGTGCAGGGGGTTTTTTAGTTGGTGGGAGCGATTTTGTCTGGTTAATTCCGTTAACGCGAGACCTAGCCTGCTAACTAGCTATGTGGAGGGGGATCCCCCCGGCCCGTTCTTGAGGGACTAGGGCCCTTTTGGGCCCCCGGAAATTTTAGGCAAAAAAGGTCTGTGATTTCCCTTAGATGTGGTTGGAGCGGCGCCGTTGGGTGCTTCGGCCTGGCGCTCCTGGCACGGCCGCGGGCCCCCCATTCGGCCCGTCTTGAAACACGGACCAAGGAGTTGACATTTTGGGGAGTAAAGGGTGGAAAAACCCCCAAGGCGCAAGGAAGCTGATTGGCGGGATCCCCTAGTGGGGGGTGCACCCCGCCCGCCCTTGATTTTTGAGAAGGGTTCGAGTGTGAGCATCCCTGTCGGGACCCGAAAGATGGGAATTTTTGCCTGAGCGGGGCGAAGCCGGGAAACTCGGGTGGGGGCCCCGCAGCGATACTGAGTAAAAATGGTCTGTTTGGGTATAGGGGCGAAAGACTAATCGCCCCTTTCTGTAGCGGGTTTCCGAAGTTTCCCTCAGGTAGCGGGGCCCGGGGTGCGAGTTCTAGGGGTTTTAAAAGCGAATGATTAGGGGCCCGGGGGCGAGCCCTCGACTTTCAAACTTTAAATGGGTTTTGGACGGCGCGGTGTTTCGTTGACCCGGCCCGGAAGAGAGCCCAATGGGCCTTTTTTGGGTAAGCGAACTGGCGTGCGGATAACCGGAAAGCCGGGTTACGGTGCCAACTGCGCGCTAACCTAGAACCCACAAGGGTGTTGGTCGATTAAGACAGCAGGAGGGTGGTCATGGAAGTCGAAATCCGCAAGGGAGTGTGTAACAACTCCCCTGCCGAATAATACCCCCGAAAATGGATGGCGCTTAAGCGCGCGCCCCTCACCCCCGTCGGGGGCAAGTGCCGGGCCCCGTGAAAAGGGGGCGCGGCGGTCGCTGAAAAACCCTTTTGGGCGTGAGCTGGGGGGAGGGGCCTCGGTGGGTTTTGGGGTAGAGCAAAATTAAAATGAGAATTTAAAGGGCCCAAGGGGGAAAGGTTCATGTGAGGGCACTTGCACAGGGGTTGTCGACCCCAAGAGACGGGGGAAGCCTCAGTACCGTTTCCCCCGGAGCTTCGAAAGGGAATCGGGTTAAAAACCAAACCCGGGACGGGGCCCTGACGGAAGTTAGGGAGCCCGGGACGTGGGCGGGGGCCTCGGGAAATTTATTTTTTTGTTTAACACCCTGCCCCCCCTGGAAAACTCAGTCGGGGGGTAGGGCCAGCGGCTGGAAGAGCACCGCACGTCGCCGGTGTCGATCCCCCGGCGCCCTTTGAAAACCCGGAGGCCCAGTCCCCCACCCCCGGTCGTACTCAAAACCCATCAGGTCCCCCCCCCCCCCCCCCCCCCCCCCCCCCCCCCCCCCCCCCCCCCCCCCCTTTTTTTTTTTTTTTTTTTTTTTTTTTTTTTTGTTTTAAAATTAAAACAAAGATTGCGATGGCCCCTGCGGATGCTAAGCAATGTGATTTCTCCCCAGGTCTGAATGTCAAAGTGAAAAATTAAACCCAAGCGGGGGGGGTTTAACGGGGGGTAACTATGACTCTTTTTAAGGTCCCAAAATCCCTCGCTCTAATTAGTGACGGCATGAAGGATTAACGAGTTTCCCCTGTCCCTGTCTACTATAGCGAAACCACAGCCAAGGGAACGGGTTGGGGCCCAGAAAAAGGGGGAAAGAAGACCCTTTTGATTTTGACTCTAGTCCGACTTTGTGAAATGTTTGGGGTGTTTGTTAAGTGGGAGCCTTCGGGGGGAAAGGAAATACCACTACTTTTAACTTTTTTTTACTTTTTCCCCGTGAATCGGAAACGGGGCAATGCCCCTCTTTTTGGACCCAGGCTCGCTGGGGGGGCCACCCCGGGGGGGAGACATTGCAGGTGGGGAGTTTGGTGGGGGGCACATCTGTTAAAAGAAAAAGCGGGTTTTTTCCAAGATGGAAAACGAGAACGAAACTGTGGGGGAAAAAAGGGTAAAAGTCTTTTGTTTGATTTCCAGTACGAAAACAAAACCGTGAAAGCGTGGCCTAACGCCCTTTAGCCCTTCGGAATTTAAAGTTTAGAGGTGTCGAAAAGTTCACAGGGATAATGGCTTGGGCAGCCAAACGTTTCATAGGCGTTGTTTTTGACCCTTCATGGGCCCCTTTTGGGAAAGCGTTCCCAAAGGGTTGGTTTTTCACCCCAATGGGAAAGTGAGGGGGTTTTTAGACCCGTGAGAAGGTTAGTTTTACCTACTGATGACAGGTGCAATGTAATTCACCTAGTAGGGGGGGAAACCCGTTGATTGCAAATTGGTATGGTTGGTTGAAGGGCCAAAATGGGCCTTGCCTTGGTTCCTTGAGGGGGGGAAAAACCCCAAACCCGGCCTTTCCCTTGGTCGTCCCAAAAGCCAAATTTCAGGGCCAAAAGCCTTAAACAGAAAAAGCAAAATAAAGGGGCCGGGCCAAAAAGGCCCTTGGTCCTTTCCGGTCCGGGAAAAAAGGCCCAAAAATTTTTTAGGGCACAAGCCTTGGTGCCCTTGATGGGGTTAGAACCCCAAAAACCCAAAAAGGCCTTGGTGCCTTGATGGGCCAAAAAAAAGCCATTTTAAAAAACCAGGGCGAAAATGGGCCCCCCTTAAAGGTCGGGAAACAACCCCCAAAAAATCGGGCCCCCTTGGGGCCTTGGTTCCCTTTGGTAGTTGGGCCGAAACAAACCCCAAAAAAAACCGGCCATCCCTTGGTGCCTTGTTTCGGAAAAAGCCAAATCGGCCTGTTTTCCCTTGGTGCCCCTTGGGGGGATCGTGGCCAAAACGGCCAAAATTTCCGGGGAAAAAAATGGCCCTTGGTGCCTTAAAAAAATCTTTGCCAACCCAAATCGGCCATGCCTTGGTGCCTTGATGGGAAAAACCAAATCGGGCCCCAAGCCTTGGTGCCTTGATGTAAGAAGAAAAATCGGCCCATCCCTTTGGTGCCTTGAAAAATCGGGGGGAACCAAAATGGGCCTAATTTTTGGCAAGGCGGCCCCCTTGGTCCCTTTGGGTCGGAAAACCCAAATCAGGCCCCCTTGGGTTCCTTGATGTGAACCCTTCAGGCCATGCCTTGTCCCTTGATGTAAAACCCAAATCAGGCCAAGCCTTGGTCCCTTTGATGGGAAAAAAAAAAAATCCCCCATGCCTTGGTCCCTTGATGGGAAACAACCCAAATCGGCCCAAAGGCTTGGTCCCTTGATTTTGAACCCAAATAGGCCCAAACCTTGGTGCTTGATTTTGGCCAAAAAAGGCCAAATTTTTTCAAGGGGGGGCCATTCCCCCTTGGTCCCCTTGGTGCCAAAACCCCCAAATCGGGCCCAAACCCTTGGTGCCTTGATGGGAAAAAGAAAAACGGGCCCAAACCCCTTGGGTTTGGCCTTGATGGGAAAACCCAAAATCGGGAAAGCCTTGGTGTTGCCAACCCCAAATCGGGCCCAAACCCTTTGGGGTCCTTGGCCAAAAACCCAAAATTTTCAGTTTGGCCCTGTTGTGCCCGGTGGGAAAAAAGGGAAAATTTTTTGCCATTCCTTGATTTTCGGGACCGCAAATTTGAAAAGCCCTTTTGGGCCAAAAATTAAAACCCGGGAAAAAAAACCCAATTTTTTTCCCGTCTTAGTTTTTTTTGTTCATGGAAAAGGGGACCGGGGGCGCCCCCCCGGTCCAAAGGGAAGATGGCCTTTGGGTTGGGTTTTCCAAAAATTATGTTAGATGAAAAAAAACCCCCCAATGTTTGTTCCCTTGCCAACTTTTACCCTTTTTGTTAACTAAGGTTTTTTATTTGGGGGAACCCATGGGGGGGGCTTTGGGTTTCCCCGCAAGACGGGGTTGGCCAAGGAAAAAGGGCCATGGCCATGGAAAACCAAATCAATTTCCCCCCGGATCCCAAAACATGCCAAGCCCGCAAAACGGGCCTTTTGGCCGGGTTCGTTTCCCTCGCCGCCCGAACGCCAGGGCCCGGGGGTTGCCCAAAAGGAACGTCCCTCTTTGCCAGCCCCCGCTTTTCCCCGGGGTCCTTTAAAGGGGGCCCATTTCCCCTCCCCCCACCCCCCGGCCCCGGTTCCCCCCAAACCGGTTTTTGGGGGAAAATCCTCAATCATCGGGTTTCACCAGAAAAAAATTTTTCGCCAAAAGGGAAGTCCTTTTGGGCCCCGGGCCCAAATACAGGCCTGGGGAAAAGGCCAAACCCGGGGGTCCCCCCCGCCCCCGGGAAAGGGAATTTTTTCCCGGTTCCCCCTAAAACTTTTTAAAGGAGCACCAGCAAATTTTTCCCCAAAAACGGAGTCCTTTTGGGTTGGTTTTTAAAATCAAAAAAAACCTTTTCCAGGGCCTTTCCAAAAAAGGGGCCGGGTTCCCCCCAGGGTCCGCCCCGGCCCGGGTAAAAATCCCGAACCAAAAGGGGGGAATTTTCCCCTGACCCCGGGAATCCCCCCCTATTACCCCAAGGGTTTAAAGGGGAGGCCCAACCCAGGGGGGCAAAGTTTCCGTCCCTTTTAACGGAGGGCCCCGTTTGGCCCCGGTTTTTCCAATTTAACCAGGGCCTTTTCAAAAGGCCTTTTTCCCGGGACTGGTCCAACCACGGGCCCGGTAAATCCCCCGGCCCAAAAAACCGGTTTTCCCCGCCCGGACCCTCCCTTAATCCCTATGTTTCCGGGGCCCCACCAGGCAAATTTTGGGGCGGTTCCCCTAAAAAAGGGGTTCGTTTGGGCCCGGTTTAAAATTTGGCCCAAACCCCGGTCCGGCGGAAAGTCCAAAGCCGGCCCGGGGGCCCCCTTTTCCGGGCCCGGCCACCCGGTTTTTCCCCGGCTTGGGAATCCTCCCTTCTTGGGTCCAGGAGCCAACCCTCGTTTCCTTTTTTCCAAAAAACGGGAGTCCCGTTTTGGGGTTTGGGGTTTTCCAAAATTAGGGTTGGATGGAAAAACCCCAAGGGTTTTTCCTTCCTGTCCACTTTTAGGCTTTTTTTGGGTTTTTATTTTTTTTTTCCCATGGGTAATAAGGGGGCCTTGGGGTTTCCCCCCACCGGGTTGGCCGAACCAACCTGGGCCCGGGTTTTGGGTTTTTTTGGGTTTTAGGACTCCGGGTTGATAAAAAGAGGGAACCCCCGGTGAAAGATTGGCCCCCGGTTGGAAAAGGTGCCCTTTCCGGTTGGTTTTTTTCCCTTTGCCATGGGGCCTGGGGTTAAAAACCGTGGGGGGTTTTTACTGTGGAATGGTTGGTTTAAGGGTGGTTTTTGGCCAGGGAAAATGGGGGCCTGGGGGGGGATTGGCCCAAAATTCCCCGCGGGTTTGGTTGGGTTTGATTGGTTGGTCTTTTAAAATGGGGGCCAGGGGGGCCTGGGTTTAGGGGGGCCAGGGGGTTTTGGGGGGTTTTTTATCGGGGAATGGGAAAAAGGTACCTTTGGGGGGGGCCATTGGATTGAAAAGGGAGGGGGGTTCGTTGCAGGAAAGGGGTGCCCGGTTTTTGGAACGTAGGGTAATGTTTTTGGGCTTGGTTTTAATTTTCCTTGGTTGGAGTACCTTTTTGAGGGCTTGGTTTTTAAGGGGTGATGGTTGATTTTAATTTTTGGGAGGGGGGGGTTGGGGGGTTTTAGGGTTTTGGGGATGGGGGGTTAATTGTTGAAGGGGGGTTGGGGGGTTTTTGGTTGTTTCGGGGGAAATTTGTTGATGGTTGGTTTTAAGCCGGGGGCCATGGGGCCGGGGGTACCGGTTTTTGGGATTGCTTGGGTTTAAGGGGGTGGTTTGGCCGGATTTTTATTGGGGGGATGTTTTGGTTTTAAAGTGCCATGGGGGAGAAAATTTTGGATGGGTTTGGGGGGGGGGGTTTTAGGGGCGGGGGGGCCGGGGGAAGGAAACCTTCTTTGGCCAAAAGGTTTGGGTTTTCAAAAAAAGGATTGGGGGGGAAATGGGGGGTTTGGGGGTTGGGTTTAAACCGTCCCTGGGGGGGTAAACCCCTTTTTTGGCCAGGGCCCGGGTTTTCCCACGTGCCATGGCCGGGGTTCCCTTTGTCCCAGGGTTTTCTTGGTTTTCACCTTTCCCAGGGCCGGGGGTTACCTCTTTTGCCTTGGCTTGGTTTTACCGGGCCATGGGGGGTTTACCTGGGGTTGCCTTGGCTTGGGGGTTTTTTTTTTCACCGTGCCATGGGGTTTTCTGGGGTTGCCTTTTGGTTTCATTTTCGGCCTTTTTTTTGGGGTCCCGGGCCCGATTTTAACTCGTGCCTTGGTTTGGGTTTTTCACCGTCCCAGGGCCCGGGATTTTCCTCTGCCTTGGTTGGGTTTTTTCCCCGGCCCAGGGCCCCGGAGAAACCTGTCCCGGGGTTTGGTTTTTCCCTCTCCCCGGGCCCCGGGGAAAACCTCTTTGCCTTGGTTTGGGTTTTCCCTTTTTTTTTTTTTTACCGTGCCTTGGTTTTGGTTTTCCGTGCCAGGGGCGGGGAAACCTCGTGCCTGGCTTGGTTTCACCGGGCCAGGGGCCGAGTCCCTTTTGCCTTGGTTTGGGTTTTTCACCGTGCCTTTTGGCCCTTTTTTGGTACCTCCGTCCCTTGGGCTTGGTTTCCCCGGGCCCAGGGGGGGGTTTCCCTCGTCCCTTTGGTTTGGGTTTTGCACCGTTGCCCCCCCCCCCCCCGGTTAAGAAAAACCCCCCCCCCCCCCTTGGGGGCCCCTTTTGGTTTGGGGTTTCACGTGCATGGTTTGGGTTTTTTTGGGGCGTCCCCAGGGCCAAAGAAAAACTCGTGCCTTGGTTTGGTTTCCCCGTGCCATGGCCGAGTACCTGTGCCTTGGTTTGGGTTTCCCCGGTTTTTTGGGCCTAGTTTGTCGCACGTCGTCGGGGTTTTTTTGCCCGTGTTCGGTAGTGGCGTGCCTATCTAAAAATTATGTTAGATGAAAATTTCATGTTTCTTCCTGTCACTTAGTTTTTTTGTTCATAAGGTTATATAGGGGGGTGTAGTGTTCTGCCAAGGGGAAAACGGGTGGGGATGGGTTGTTTGGTGGGGTCGGGAATCAGTTGCTGGGGTCGGTGGGTTCATTTTTGCTATTTGGGTTTGGGAATTTGGGTTGTTTGGCGGTTTGGGTTTCCGTTGCTTTTTGGTGGGTTTCGTTGCTAGTCGGTGGGAATTCTTGCTTGTCGGGTTGGAACGGGTTTTTGGGTTTTTGGTGGGGTTTGCTTGTCGGCCCGGAATCGGGGCCCGGTTGCCTTTTGGTGGGGAATCGGAAAAGGGGTTTTCCCTTTTTTGACCCTTTTCCTTACTACTTTGGGTTTGGGCACGCTGATGCCAGTACCCTTATGCTAGAAAAGATTTGGGGATGTGGGCCCAGAAAGCCCGGTCAGGGTTTGGGTTCGATGGGGGGTTCGAGATTTTTTTCTTCGCATCGTTCGGTGATTCTGGGGGCTTTTTTTTGGCTTTTGGTGGCTTGCTTGGCCTTTTTGGGTTGGGGGGGTTTGGGGCTACTAGTGGGGGCTTTCGGGAATGTCGCCGGGGAGGTGCTTAAATTTGGTGTTTGGGTTTTGTTAGCGTGGATGGTGTTTGCTTGCGCCCCCAAGTTACGCTTTTTTTACCTTTTCGTTTTGCGCCCAAGACTTGATTTGTTTGAGATATTGGGGGTTTTTCCTGGTTGCATACCTAATTGATGGAAACGGTGGGGTCTTACGATTTAAATTTTATCATGCGGTTCATGCGGCGGGGGAAAAAGGGAAACGGTCTTTGTGTTCCCCCCGGGATGTTGTGTTTGCAACAATGATGTGGCCTATGAAGATCTTTTGGTCTCTTGCTTTCGGAACTTGATGGGGGCTGGGGTTTCTTGATCTTACTTTCCCCTTGGGTTAAAAGGTTCTCGTTCTCCAAAACTTTTCCCTGCCATGTTAGGCTTGTCCTTTCTGGGGGGGCAAACGTCGAAGGGGAAATTGCTACCGGGTTGATCCGCCAGTTTTGGTATATGCTTGTCTCAAAGATTAAGCCTGAAAGTGAAAGTATAAAACAAATTCAGTTTGGGGAAACTGCAAATGGCTCTTTAAAATTTCAGTTTTTGTTTTTTTGGGTGGTCCCTGTACTGGTTTAACCGTAGTAATTTTTTAGGCTAATAGTGCAAACAAAACCCGATTCGGGAAGGATGCTTTTTATTAGATAAAAAAGGTCGACGCGGGCTCTGCCCGTTGTTTGCGTGTTTATGATAACTGACGGATCGCAAGGCCCTGGGGTGCCGGGAGGCTTCATTCAAAATTTTGCCCTATCAACTTTCGAGGGTTGGATAGGGGGCCTACTATGGGGGTAAAGGGTGACGGAGAATTTTGGGGTTTTCGATTCCGGGGAGGGCCCCCTGAGTTTCGGCTACCAAAATTCCAAAGGAAAGGCAGCAGGCGGAAAATTCCCCAAAATCCTGACACGGGGGGGTTTTTGACATTAAATAAAAATTCCCGGGGGTAAAAAGAGTCGGGTTTAATTGGAAGGGTAAAATTCTAAACCCCTTTAAACGGGATCCTTTTGGGGGAAAGGCTTGGTCCCAAGAAAGCCGCGGTAATTCCAGCCCAAATAGGGATTTTTAAAGTTTTGCTTTTAAAAAGTCGTAGTTGGACTTTGGGTTGGGTGGGCCCGGGCCCGCCTTTAGGTGTGCCCCCGGGGTTTACTGCCCCTTCTGTCGGGGGAATGCGCTCCTGGCCCCTTAAAATTGGGCGGGTCGTCCCTCCGGCGTTTGTTACTTTGAAAAAATTTTAAGGGGTCCCTCAATGCAACCCTTTCCGCTTGTATACATTAGCAGGGGGTAACACATAGGATTTGGGGTCCTATTAGGGTTGGGGCCCTTCGGGATGGAGTAAAGATTAACAGGGCCGTGGGGGGGGCTTTTCGTATTTCATAGTCAGAGGTAAAAATTTTTGGATTTATAAAAGCGAAAAAATGCGAAAGCATTTGCCAAGGATGTTTTCTTTTTAATCAAGAAAAAAATTTGGGGGCTCGAAGAGATGATACCGTCCAAAGTCTCAACCAAAAACGATGGGGACCGGGGATCAGGGTTTTTTGCTTTTGGATCCGCTGGCCCCTTATGAGAAATAAAGTTTTTGGGTTCCGGGGGGAGTAGGGTCGAAAGGGCAAAAACTTAAAGGAATTAAAGGAAAGGGGGAACCACCAGGGGGTGGACCCTGGGGCCTTAATTTGATTCAAAAGGGGAAATTTTCCCGGGTCCAGATAGTAATTTTTGGGACGACTGGAGCTCTTTTTTGATTTTAGGGGTTTGGGTGGGGCATGGCGTTTTTTGTTGGTGGGCGGATTTGTCGGGTTTAAATTTCCCTGTTAAAAAACGAGACCTGCCTGCAAACTGCTATGTGGGGGTTTACCCCTCCAAGGCCGCTTTTAGGGGGGGACTAGGGCCCTTTTGGGCCCACGGAATTTGAGGCAAAAAAAAGGTCTGGGGATCCCCTTAGTTTTTTTCGGGGGCCGAAACGCGCGTACACTGTTTTGTATTCAACGAGTTTTTAAGTTTGGGCCCGACAGGCCCGGGAAATTTTTTGGAAATTTAAATCTTTGATGGGGATAGATCATTGTTTTTGTTGGTCTTAAACGGGGTTTTTCCCTATTTAAGCGGGGAGTCTTCAGCTCGCGTTGATACGTCCCTCCCCTTTTTGTACACACCGCCCGGTCCCCCTTCCTCCCGATTGAATGGCCCGGTTTAAAGGTTTGGATCGGGGCGACGGGGGCGGTTCGCCCCCGGCGCGTCCGAAAATTTCCAAATAAACCCTTATCTTTTTGAGGAAGGGGGAAGTCGTAAAAAGGGTTTTCCGTGGGGTAAAACCTGGGACGGATCTTTGTCAAAGGGCCTGCACGCAGAACGCCCCGGGGGAACAGGTAATCAAAAATCGGTGTCGTGGGTTTTGGGTGTGAGCCTGCCCTGCGTTTGCTTGTAGATGCGTTAAACCGTGCCTATATAGGCATGGGGGGAAAGTTTTGTGGGCACAAAAAACAAAACCCCGGCACGGATGTCCCAAGGAAAACAAAAACTAAAGAAGGGTGCGTCTGTTTTGGGCCCCTTTTTGGGTTTGTGGCGGGTCGGGGACCTCTCATTAACCAAAAAGGGACTCTCGGGCAAGGAAATCTGGGTTTCACGCATCGATAAAGAAGTAGAAAAAATGGGGATATTGGTGTGAATTGCAGAACCCCGTAAAACCATCGGGGTTTTTGAACAAAGTTGGGGCCCAAAAAAGCCATTGGGCCGAGGGAAAACCGTCTGCCTGGGGGTCAGCATGGCGTCGCCCCAGACCATCCCCCCCCTTTGGGGGACCGTCGGGGTCTGGGACGGGGGATTTGGTCCCCCGTGCCAAGGGTTTGCGGTTGGCCAAAAAAAGGGAGCCCCCTTTGGCGGACCCCGGGCCCTAGTGGGGGTTTTTAAAAGGCTTCGTTTTCGAGCTGTGCTGATGTTGAGGTTGCTCGCTCTAAAGCCCCTAATGTGTTGTCTTAGGGACGATGCTTTTCGCCGCGCCCCCAGGTAAGGGGGGAAACTCCCCGCTGGGGTTTAAAAGCATATCAAAAGGGGGGGAAAAGAAACTTACAAGGTTTCCCCCTAGTAACGGCGAGGGGGGAACCCGGGGAAATTTAGACCGCTTGAAAAATCGGACGGCCTCGTCTTTTCGAATTGTAGTCGGGGAAGAACCCGTCCTCAGCGGGGGGGCCCGGGCCCAAGTCCCCGGGAAAGGGGGGCCCGCCAGAGAGGGTGAGGGGCCCCGTCGTCCCCGGAAAACCCTGTCGCCCCCACGGGCGTGTTTGCGAGTGGGTTTTTTGGGGGAATTGCACCCCCAAATAGGGCGGGTAAATTCCGTCCAAGGCTAAATACCCGGGTGAGACCGATAGCAAAAAATTTAACGGGGAGGGAAAGATAAAAAAGGGACTTTAAAAAGGAGTCAAAGAGTGCTTGAAATTGTCGGGGGGGGAAGCGGAGGGGGGCCCGGCGTTTGCGTCCCGGGGGTGGTTTGTGGAACGGCGGGGAGGGGTTTGGGCCGATACTGGGGGGCGGGGGAACGGGGCGGATTGGTGCGGGGGGCCAAAAGCCGGGCTGGTTGATATGCCTGGGGAAGTTTCCCGTGGGGTGGGATGGGGTTTGGGCACCGCCGCCCCGTTTAGGGGTTTTGCTTCGGCACCTGGGCTCGGGACCGGCCTGCGGG
The DNA here is from genome assembly GCA_030169165.1 of Centaurea solstitialis. Taxonomy (NCBI): domain Eukaryota; kingdom Viridiplantae; phylum Streptophyta; class Magnoliopsida; order Asterales; family Asteraceae; genus Centaurea; species Centaurea solstitialis. The sequence goes on along the minus strand of JARYMX010000304.1, from coordinate 22,114 downwards.
CCCCCCAATTGGGCCCCGTCTTAAAAACCCCGGGCCCAAGGGAAATTTGAATGTGTCCCAAAGTCAAGGGGTTGGGGAAAAAACCCGCAAGGGGGCAAGGAAGCTGATTGGCGGGACCCCCCTAGTTGGGTGCCCCGGGGCCGGGGACCGCCCTTTTATTTCTGGGGAAGGGTTCGAGTGGGGAACCCCTTTCCCGTGGGGGGACCCAAAAGGGATGGTGAACTATCCCTGAGCGGGGCGAAAGCCAGGGGAAATTTGGGTGGAGGCCCGCACCCGGAAAATGACGTGCAAATCTTTTCGTTAAATTTGGGTATGGGGCCCAAAAGAAAATCGAACCGTCTAGTACTGGTTCCCCGAAGTTTCCCTCGGGATGGGTTGGAGCCCGGGTGCAAAGTTCTTATGGGTAAAGCGAATGATTAGAGGCATCGGGGGCCCCAACCCCCTCGATATTCTCAAAACTTTAAATGGGTTAGGACGGGGCGGGGCTGCTTCTTTGGGGTTTGCCACGGAATCGGGGAGCTCCAAGTGGGCCATTTTTGGTAAAGGGAAACGGGGCGATGCGGGATAAACCCGGAAACCCGGGGGGGTTACGGTCCCAAAACTCCCGCGCAAAACCTAAAAACCCAAAGGGGTGTTGGTCGATTAAGACAGAGGAGGTGGTCATGGAAGTCAAAAATCCGCTAAGGAGTGTGTAAAAATCACTCCCCGAATCAATACCCCGGGAAAAAGGGGATGGCGCTTAAGGGGCGGACCTACACCCGGGGCCGTGGGGGCAAGTCCCAAAGGCCCGATGAGTGGGAAACGGGCGCGGCGGTCGCTGAAAAAACCTTGGGGCGTGAGCCTGGGCGGACCGGCCGTCGGTGCGGATTTGGGTTTGGTAGTAGCAATATTAAAAATGGAACTTTGGGGGCCCGAAGGGGGGAAAAGGTTTTAAGGGTGAACGGCATTGAAACATGGGTTAGTCGATCCAAAGAGGGGGGGAACCCCGTCAGATAGGGGTTTTTGCGCGAGTTTCCCGAAAGGGAATGGGGTTTTAAAAAATTCCTAAACCCGGGGGAGTTGGGCGGTGAGGGCCCGTTAGGGAGTCCGGAGACGTCGGGGGGGGGGCCTGGGGAAAGGGTTTTTATCTTTTCTTTTTTTAACAGCCTGCCCACCCGGGAAAAAGGGACTCAGTCGGAGGTAGGGTCCGCGGTGGAAAAAGCCCCCGCACGGTTTGCGCGGTGTCCCATGCGCCCCCGGCGGCCCTGAAAAAACCGGAGGAACGAGGCCTCCCACGCCCCCGGGCGTTCTCATAACCGCTCAGGTTTTTCCCAAAGGGGGAACAAACCCCCTGGTCGATGGACAAAGTAGGCAAGGGAATTTGGCAAAATGGGATCCCCAAACCCCGGGAAAAGGATTGGGGTCTTTAGGGTTTGGGCACGGGGGTCCCAGTCCCCACCCGTGGCCGTCGGCGGACCCGCTCGAGCTGTTCCGGGGGGGAGAGCGGGGGCGCCCCGTGCGGCCGGGGGGGCGGACTGGGAACGGCCCCTTGGGGGCTTCCCCCCGGGGTGAACAGCCAAAAACAGAACTGGTTTCGGACAAAGGGGAAAACCCACTGTTTAATTAAAAACCCAAAAAATTGCGATGGTCCCCTTTCGGTTTCTAAGCATGTGATTTCTGCCCCGTGCTCTGAATGTCAAGTGAAGAAAAATTTAACCAAAAGGGGGGTTAAACGGGGGGGGGGGAGTAACTATGCTCTCTTAGGTAGCCCAAAAACCCCGTCTTTTAATTAGTGACGCGATAAAGGATTAAAGAGATTCCATTTTCCCCGTCTACTATCCAGCGAAAACCCCAGCCCAAAGGGGAAAGGGGGTTTGGCCAAAAATCAGCGGGGAAAGAAAACCCCGTGAGGGTTGATTAGTCCCACTTTTTTTTGAAATGACTTGAGGGTGTAGTTAAGTGGGAGCCCTTTGGGCGGAAAAATGAAAAAACCACTATTTTAACTTTTTTTACTTATTCCGTGAATCGGGAAACGGGGCCCAATGCCCCCCTTTTTGGACCAAGGCTCGCCCCCGCGGGCCCCTTTGGGCGGGAAAAACATTGTCGGTGGGGAGTTTGGTGGGGGGCACATCTGTTAAAAGATAAGCAGGTTGTCCTAAAATGAAGGGGTCAACGAGAACAGAAAAACTCGGGGTTTGGGGAAAAGAAAGGGGGAAAAACTCGTTTGAATTTTGATTTCCAGTAGAATACGAAACCGGGGGAAAAACGGTTTGGGCCCAACGATTTTCCCTTTTGGGCCTTGAATTTGAAGCTAAGGTGTCAAAAAAAGTTTTCCCAGGGGGAACTTTTTGTGGCAGCCCAAACGTTTTATAGCCCACGTTGCTTTTTTATTCCCTTTGATGGGGGTCTTCCTTTTTCATTTTGAAGAGAATTTCCCCCAAAAAGTTGGGTTTTTTCCCACCAAAAAGGGGAAAGTGAGCTTGGGGTTTTGACCCTGTTTAGGGCAGGGTTTGTTTTACCCTACTGTGCAGGTCGCAAAAGTTTTTTTTAAAACCCAAATACGAGAGGGGAAAAGTTTGATTGCACAATTGGTCATCGCGCTTGGTTTTTAAAAGCCCCGTGGCGCGAAGCTTTCCGGGGCGCTGGATTTTGGGTGAAAAGCCTTTTAAATCAAAAATCCCGGGTAGAAAGCGGAGGTTTTGGCCCCGCCTGGGTTTTCCGACCAGAAATGGGGCCCCGGCCCCCAAAGGCAGTTTTGTTGGCCAAACCCGTGCGACGGAGAGTGTGCGGGGGGCCCCCATGGGAAATACAATTCCCCTCAAACGGCGGGGTTTTGAACCTTTGCAGGGCGACTTAAATACGCCCCGGGGTATTGTAAGTGGCAGAGTGGCCCCTTTCTGCCCGGAAACCATGAGTTTTAGCCCTTTCGGTCGCTCAGATTCGTCCCTCCCCCCAAAACATTCTCCTTTTTATTTTTTTCCCTTTTCCCCCTTTTTCCCCGGGCCCCGAGTCCCCCTAATTAGAGAAAAAATGCAACAAATTTGAAAAAAAAAACATGTTTTCCTTTTTTGCAAAAGCCAAATCAGGCCATCCTTGGTTCCCTTTAGTTTGGGGGGCAAGCCAAAAACAGGGCCATGCCGTGGGTTTGGGCCCAAGCCAAATCAGGCCCAAACCCTTTATAAAAACAAGCAAAATCAGGCCCCCAAACCCTTTGGTTTCCTTTGGGCGGAAAAAAAAGCCAATCGGGCCCAAACCTTGGTGCCTTGATCGTAAGAAGCAAAATCGGCCATGCCCTTGGGGGCCTTGATCGGAAAAAAGCCAAACCCGGCCCTGGTGGGCCCTTGAAATCGGCACAAACCCAAAACAGGCCCTGGGCCCTTTGGGTTTCCCTTTAGTCGGGACAAGCCAAAAACAGGCCCTGCCCTTTGGTTTTTTTGATGGCCCAAACCAAAACAAAGGCCCCTTTGGGGCTTGATCGGCCCAAAAAATCAGGCCCCTGCCTTTTGGGGCCCAAGGGCCCAAAACAGGCCATGGGCCTTTGGGGCCGTCCAAGCCAAAAACAGGGCCCAAACCCCTTGATCGAAAAGCAAAATCAGGCCAAGCCCTTTGGGGCCTTGTCGGCCCAAACCAAATAGGCCAAGGCCCTTGGGGCCTTTATTTGTGAAGCCCAAAAAAGGCCCTGCCTTGGTGCCTTGATCGTTTCCCAAACCAAATCAGGCAAAGCCCTTTGGGGCCTTTATCGGAAAAAGCCAAATCAGGGGAAAGCCTTGGTGCCCTTTTATCGGAAAAGCCAAATCAGGCCATGCCTTGGGCCTTGATTGGCAAAACCAAAACAGGCCCAAACCCTTTGGGGCCTTGATGTAAGAAACAAAATAGGAAAAACTTGGTGCCTTTATCGTAAACCAAAAGGTGGGCCTTTTCCCTTTTGCCAAAACCAAAAACAGGCCATGCCCTTTGGTGCCTTGATGGGAAAAAGCCAAATTTAGGCCAAGGGTTTTGGTTTCCCTTTATCGTAAGAAAACAAAAACAGGCCATGCCTTGGTGCCTTGATCGGAAAAAAGCCCAAAACAGGCCCAAAACCCTTTTGTGCCAAGCCAAAAACAGGGGCCCTTTCCTTGGTGCCTTTGGTTTGGGGGGAAGCCAAAATTTTTTCCCCTGCCTTGAGTCGGGGCCGTCGTGTAAGTTTCCCAAAGCCAAACCCCACCCCGGGGGAACCCTTTTTTTGCCCCGGTCTCCCAGTAGAATTTTATGAAGCACCACGCAAAATTTGTCCCAAGGGGATGTCCGTTTTTGGGTTTGGGTTTTCCCAAAAAATTTTTATTTGTGGAAAAAAAAAAAATGTTTTTTTCCTTTTTCCTTAGGTTTTTTTTCATTAAAGGGTTTTTTAGGGGGGGCCATGGGGTCTGTTCCCCCCCGGGCCTGTGGCCAAAGGGGAAACCATTTGGCCATGGCCTGAGGTCAAAATCGTCATTGGATCGCCTGCATGCCAAAGGGGCCCCCCAAGCTTTCCCGTTGCCCAGATCGTTTTCCCCGGGCGGCCCCCCCGGTGCCCGGGTTTCCCGATCGGGCCCTCGTCCCGGGACGCGGGGCCCCGTCTCCTTTTTTCGTCGCCCATTTTTTCGCACCGCGGCTTTGGGTTTCCCCCACCCCTTTTGGGCCAAAATTTCCTCATGCATGGGTTGGTTTCATCATGCAAAGTTTGGGCCCAAAACGGGAAGTACGTTTGCCGGGTATACATGGCTCGAAGGGCCATCCCGTACCCCCCGACCCCGGAAAAAGAAAAATTCCTCCGGATTTTATCCTAATTCCCTGTTCCCGGGAGCACCCCCCAAAGTTTCCCTCCCCAAAAAAGGAGTCCCCTTTTTGGGCGGGGACGAATTAAAAAGCCTCAAAAGCCGTCCCGAAAGTCCAGCCCGGGGCCCCCCGGGAAAATCCCGACCCCGGGAAAACCCGGGAAATTTTGCCCGGATCCTCCTATTTCATGTTCACGGAGCAAACGCAAAGTTTCGTTCCAAAAAGGAAATCCCTTTGAGGCCCCGGTTTTCCCGTTAAAATGCCTCAAAAGCCGTCCGGGCACGTCCAAACCCGGGCCCCGGGAAAAATTTTCCCGACCCCCGGGAAACCCGGGGGTTTTTTTGGGGCCCCGGGTCCTCCTAATTTCATGTTCCGGAAAACCACGCAAAATTTGTTCAAAAAAGGAGGGGTTTGAGCCGGTTTTTCCAAAAATTTTGGGCCCAACCCTGCGGAAAAATCCAACGCGGCCCCGGGGGACCCCCGACCCGCCAACCCCAATTTTTTGGCATGGATCCTCCCAACCTATGTCCCAAGGGGGCACCATGCAAAATTTCGTCCCAAAAGGAAATCCGTTTTTTGGGTTTTCAAAAAATTATGATAGAAAGGAAAAACCCAAAAATTTTTCCCGTAAATTAGTTTTTGTTATAAGGGGATATAAAGGGGGGCCCTTGGGTCTGCCTTTCCCCCCCCCTGTGCCGGGCCAAAACCATAGGCCCCGGTAGCATAAATAGGACGTCCGGGTTGCTTTCCAAGCCCCGCACGCGTTTCCCCGTTTCCCAAAACGTCCCCCCGTTGCCCGTAAAGGATGCCCCTCCCGGGGACCCGTTTTCCCCGTGCCCTGGCCTGGTTTTTTCCCCCCGTTTGGGCCCCTTTGGCCCTTTCCAAGGTAACCCCCCCCCGTGGCCATTTTTTGGCCTTTGGTTTTCACCGTGCCATGGCCGGAGGTAATTTCCCCTGCCTAGCCCAGATCGGCCTCTTGGCCCCCGGGAAAGGCCCCTTGCCCCCGACCCCCCGTTGGATCGTCCGGGGGTTTCCCCCGGTCCCCCGGGGGGGCCCAAATTTTGGGCCTTTGGTTTTTACCGTTGGCCCCCCTTTTGGGTTCCAAATCCTTTTGGTTGGCCCCGGTTTGGCCCCCGAGGTACCCCTTTTTTTTGGGGCCATTTTGGCATGGGCCCCTTTTTTTTTTTTTTTGGATTTTTTGGCCCTTTTTTTGGGCCCGGCAAAGGGGTTTGCCCGGTTTTTCCGGTTTTACCGTGCCCCCTGGCGGCCCCAGTACCCTTTTTTTTTGCCTTTTTTTTTGGTTTTACCGTGCCATGGCCGGTTTCCTCGTGCCCTTGGGTTGGTTTCACCGAGCATGGGGAGGCCCGGGAGTTTAGGGGCCCTACCTGCCCTTTGGGGCCCCCCTTGGGGTTTCACCGTGCCATGGCCGAGTAACCCCGGTTTTCCCTGGCTTGTTTTCCAAAAGTTTCATGGCCGAAATAACCCCTTTTTGTGCCATGGCTTGGTTTCCCGTGCCATGGGGGGAGTAACCCCGTGCTTGGCTTGGGTTTTTCCGGAGGGGGAATTTGGCCCGGAAAGTTCCTGCTGCCTTGGCTTGGTTTCACCGTGGGGCCATGGGCCGGATTTTAAACTCGTGCCTTTGGGTTGGTTTTTCCCTGCATGGCCTTGGTTTTTTCCCTGGGCCCTGGCCGAGTTTTCCCCGTGCCTTGGCTTGGTTTTCACCCGTGCCATGGCCGGGGTAACCCTTTTTTTGGGTGGGGGCCTTGGCTTGGGGTTTTACCAGTGGCCATTGGCCCTTTTAGGTTTCGGTTCGGCACCCTGTTCGGGTTTTTTGGGGGGCCCGGTTTCTTTTCCCCCGGCCATAAGGGGTTTGGCCCTTTCCTATTTTTTCCCCAAAAATTTTTTTTTGATAGATTTTTTTAAAAATTTTAATTGGTTTTAATCCCCCGGGGAAACCCCCTTAGGGCCTTTTTTTGGGTTTCATAAGGGGTTTTTATATAGGGGGGTTTGTAAGGTGTTTTTTGACCCGGGGGCCCCCCTTGGATTCCCGGGAAATTTTTTTGGTTTTGCTTTTGTTCGGTTTTTTGGGAAAAAAGGGGGGTTTTAGGGGTTCCGGGTTCAGTTGCTAGTCGGTGGGAAATTCGGGGGTTTTTTGTCGGTTGGAATCGGTTGCTTGTTGGTCGGGATTTCCGGGGGGTTGGTTTGCTTTGTCGGTCGGAAAAATTTGTTGTTGTCGGTCGGAATCGGTTGCTTGTTGGGTTTGGTTGGTTTTTGTCGGTGGAATCGGGTCGGTTTTCCTGTTGGTCGGAATCGGAGAAACGGTTTTCCTGTTGATCCTTTTTCCTTTCTACGTTTGGTTTTTGGGACGCTGATGGGCCCGTTTTCCATATGTAGAAAAATTTGGTGGGTGGTAGGGGGAGTTTGCCCGGTCATGGTTTGGGTTTGATGGTGGGTTCGAGATTTGGGTTTCTTCGCATCCCTTCGGTGCATTTGGGGGGTTTTTGGCTTTTTTGGGGGTTGCTTGGGCCTTTTGGGTTGGGGGGGTTGCTTTCTAGTTGGGGGTTGGGCCCTTTTGGGGGTTGGGCGACCGGGGAGGTGCATGAGTGGTGAATTTGGTTTTTTACGCGTGGTTTGGTGTTTGCTTTGGGACCAACCGGGTTTCCGCTGCATACCTCTTCAGTTTTGCGTCAAGATTGATTGGTTTTGAGATATTGTGGGTTTCCTGTGTTGCTTAAATAATTGATTTGGGAACGTGTGGGTTTTTTCGATTTAAAAATTTTATCAAAGCGTTTTGTTCAGCGGCGTTGGGTTTAAAAAGGGGGAACGGTCTTTGTGATCCACCCAAAGGGGTTGTGTTTGCAACAATGATGTGGCCTATGAAGCTTTGTTTGGGTCTCTTGCATACGGAAAATTTATGTGGGCTTGGGTCTTCATTTAAAATCTTCACTATGCCCTTGTTAAGGGGGGGGGGGTTCTCGCTTCTCCAAAAAAGATTGCCTGCCTTTTTAGGGGTTTTTCCTTTCATGGTGGGCTACGTCGAAGAGGAATGCTACCTGGTTTTATCCTTTCCCGTTTTGTCATATGCTTGTCTAAAAGATTAAGCCATGCATGTGGGAAGGTTGAAAAAATTCAGATGTGAAAATGGAATGGCTCAATTTAAAACAGTTTTGTTTGGTTTGAAAGGTATGCTATCGGGTAAGTAGTAAATTTTGAGTAATCCCTGCAAAAAACCCCGAATTCTGGAAGGGTGCATTTATTAGATAAAAAAGGGCGGGGGGGGGGGCTCTTTTTTCCCGGGTTTCTGGGGATGATTCATGGTAAATTTGACGGATTTTTGCACGGCCCTCGTGCCGGCGACCCCATCATTCAAAATTTTGCCCTATCAACTTTTGATTTGGGAGGATAGGGGGACTATGGTGGTGACGGATTTTACGGAGAATTTTTTGGGTTTGTTTTCCCGGGAGGGAGCCTGAGAAACGGGTTTCCAATCAAGGAACGGGAGCAGGCGCGCAAATTACCCATTTCCCGCACGGGGGGGGTTAGTGACAATAAATAAAAAAATACCCGGGCCCCAAAAGAGTTGGTAATTGGAATGGTAAATCAAAAACCCCTTTAAAGAGGAAACCCTTGGAGGGGAAGTTTTTGGTGCCAAAAAGGCGGTAATTTTCCCGCTCCCAAAAGCGTTTTTTTTTTTTTTTGGCAGGTTTTTAAAAAGTGTGGGGGACTTTGGGTTGGGTCGGGGCCCGGGCCCCCTTTAGGTTTTTGCACCGGGTTTTCTGTCCCTTTCCCCCCTTTTGGGCGAATTTTTCGGGGTTTTTCCCGGCCTTAATTGGCCGGGGGGCGTGCCTTTCCCGGGGCTGTTACTTTTTTAAGAAATTAGAGGGGCTCAAAGCAAACCCACGCTCTGTATAAATTGCATGGGTTTAAAATCATAGGGTTTCGGTCCTATTTTCGTTGGCCTTGGGAAACGGAAGTAAATGAAAAAACGGGACAGTCGGGGGCTTCGTATTTCATTGTCAGAGGGGAAATTCTTGGATTTTTGAAAAAAACGAAAAAACTGCGAAAGGGATTTGCCAAGGATTTTTTTATTAATCAAAAAAAAAAAAGGGAAAAATTGGGGGGCTCGAAGACGGGTCAGATACCGTTTTCCCAGTCTCAACCATAAACGATTGGGCCGGGGCCGGGATTTGGGATGTTGCTTTTGGGGCTCCGCTGGCACCTTATGAGAAAATCAAAGTTTTTTGGGGTTCCGGGGGGGGGTATGGTTTGCAAGGGTGAAAAAATTTTAAAAAAATTGAGGAAGGGCACCCCCAGGAGTGGAGCCTGCGGCCCTTAAATTTGGGGCTCCAAAAAGGGGAAATTAAAAAGGGGCCCCGACATAGGAAAAGGGTTGACAGACTGAGAGCTCTTTCTTTTATTCTATGGGTGGTGGGGCTTGGGGGTTCTTAGTTGGTTTGGGGCGATTTGTCTGGTTAATTCCCTTTAAAAAACCCAGACCCCGCCTGCTAACTAGCTATGGGAGGTATTTCCCCCCACGGCCCGCTTTTTAGGGGGATATGGCTTTTAGGCCCCGGGAAATTTGAGGCAATTAACCCGGTTGTTTTGCCCCCTTTGGGTGGGCTGGGCCGCCCCGCGCGTACACTGATGTATTTAACCCAGTATTAGCCCGGCCCACAGGCCCTGGGGAAAAATTTTTAAATTTTATCGTGATGGGGGGGTAGATCATTGCAAATTTTTGGGCTTAAAAAGAGGAAAATTTTTATTTAAACGCGGATTCATCAGCTGCGTTGATACGTCCCCGCCCTTTTACACACCCCGTCGCTCCTTTCCGATTTAATGGTCGGGGGGAAATGTTTAGGGTTTGCGGCGACGTGGGGCGGTTCGCCCCCGGCGACGTCGCGAGAATTCCATGAAAACCCTTTTCTTTAGAGGAAGGAGAAGTCGTAACAAGGTTTCAGTAGGTGAACCTGCGGAAAGGAAACATTGTTTTGAAAACCCGCACAGCGAAGGGCCCCCGGGGAAAAGGAATCACAATCGGTGTGTGGGGGTATGGTGTGAGCCTGCCCCGCGATGCTTGTAGCATTTGGGTTTTTAAGGGGCCCATTTAGGCTGGTTTGGGTGTTTTGGGGGGCCCCAAAAACCCAAAACCCGGGACCCGGGAAGGGGCCAAAGGGAAAAAAAAACTCAAGAAGGGTGCGTTCGTTTTTGCACCCTTTTTTTGGGGTGCCGGGGTCGCGACCCTCAATTTTAAAAATAAACGACTTCGGCAACGGATATTCGGTCCGCAAACGATGAAGAAGTTTGCAAATTTCGATTTTTGGTGTGAATTGCAGAATCCCGTGAACATCGAGTTTTTGAAGCAAGTTGGCCCCAGCCATTCGGCCGAGGGGGGACGTCTGCCTGGGGGTCACGCATCGGTTTGCCCCAGACCAAATTCCCCCCATAGGGGGCGTCTGGTTGGGACGGGACTTTGGTTTTTCCGTGCCAAAAAAGGTGCGGTTGGCCCAAAAAGGGTCCCCCTTTTTGGGGGACGCACGGCTAGTGGTTGGGTTTTTTAAAGGGCCTTTTGTTTGTCGAGCTGTGCTGTTTTCTAGGGGAGGTTTTTCGCTAAGACCCCAAGTGTTGTCTACGACGATTTCTTCGACCCGACCCCAAAGGCAGGCGGGGGCTACCCCCTGAGTTTAAACTATCAATAAGCGGAGGGGAAAAAAACTTACAAGGATTCCCCCAGTAACGGCGAGGGGAACCGGGAATAGCCAGTTGAAAAACGGACGGCCCCGCGTTGAAATTTTAGTCTGGGGAAGCGTCCCCAGCGGGCGGACCGGGCCCAAGTCCCCCCGGAAGGGGGGCGCCAAAAGAGGGTGAGAGCCCCCTCGTGGGGCCCCGGAAAACCCGTCGCCCACGAGGCGCTGTCTTCCCAGTCGGGGTTTTTTGGGGGAAAGCAGCCCCCAAAAGGGGGGGTAAATTCCGTCCAAGGCTAAATTTCCGGGGTGAGACGTAGCAAACAAGTACCGCGGGGGGGAAGATGAAAAAAAATTTTTAAAAGAGAGTCAAAGAGTGCTTGAAATTGTCGGGGGGGAAGGGGTTTGGGGGCCCGGGGATGGTCCCGGCGGAAAAGTTTGGGAAAGGCGAGGAGCCCGGGCCCCCGATGACTCGGGGGCGTGGACCGGTGCCCGGGTTTGGGGGGGGGCGGCCAAAACCCGGGGTGTTGATATGCCTTTTGGAGGGTGCCGTTTGCGTCGATCGTGGTTGGCAGCGCCCCGCCGTTACGGCGTGTTCGGGGAACCCGGGCGCTCCTGGGACCGGGCCCCGCGGGCACCCCCTTTGCCCCTCTTGGGAAAAAAGGACCAAGGAGGGCTGGAAAGTGTGGAGGGCCCCGGGGGGAGTAAACCCCCAAGGCGAAGGAAGTGATTGGCGGGATCCCCCCAGTGGGGGGCCCCCGCCGCCCACCTTGATTTTTCTTTAGAAAGGGGGTTTGAGTGTTTTGGGGATGCCTGTGGGACCCAAAGGGTGAAAATTTTGCCTGAGCGGGGCGAACAAAACCCGAGGAAACTTTGGTGGAGGCCCCCAGCGATACTGACTTGCAAATCGTTCGTTGACTTGGGTTTTTAGGGGCGGAAAGGGCTAACGAACCGTCTAGTAGCTGGTTCCCTCCCAGTTTCCCTCGGATAGCGGGGGCCCGGGGGGGCGGTTCTATGGGGAAAAGGGAATTAATGATTAGAGGCATGGGGGGCAACGCCCCCGACCTTTTTTTAAAACCCTTTTAAAAAGGTAGGACGGCGCGGTGCTTTTGTTGAGCCGGGGCCCCCCAATCGAGAGCTCCAAGGGGCCAAATTTTTTGGGAAGCGAAAAAAGGCGAAAGCGGGGAAGAAACCCGGAAAACGGGTTCGGTTTCCAAAAAGCGCGCCCAACTGAAACCCACAAAAAGGGGGGTTTGGGCGATTAAAACAGCAGGACGGTGGTCATGGGGAAATCGAAAATTTCCCCTAAAGGGGTGTGTTAAAAAACTACCTGGCCCAATTAACTTGCCCCAAAAAAGGTTTGGGGCTTAACGCCCCGACCCAAACCCGGGCCCTTTGGGGAAGTGCCCGGCCCGATGAGTGGAGGGGGGCGGCGGTCGCTGCAAAACCCTTGGGGGGGACCTGGGCGGGAAAAACGGGGGCCGTCGGTGCGGGGTCTTGGGGGGGGTAGTTGCAAATTTCAAATGAGAACTTTGAAAGGGCCCAAAAGGGGGAAAAGGTTTTCCCTGTGGGAAAGGCCCCTTGCCATGGGTTTGGCGTTCCCCAAGAAAACGGGGGGAAGCCCGTCAGATAGCGCGTTTTTGCGCGAGCTTCGAAAGGGAATTGGGGCGTTAAAAAATTTTTTGGAACCGGGGCGTGGCGGCTGACCCGGGAACGTTAGGGGGTCCCGGGGACCCCCGGCGGGGGCCCCGGGGAAAAGTTATTTTTTTTGTTTTAACAGCCTGCCCACCCTGGAAAAGACCCCAGTCCCGGGGGTTGGGTTCCCGGGCTGGAAGAGCACCGCACGTCGGCGGTGTCCGGGTGCGCCCCCCGGGGCCTTGAAAATCCCGGGGGGGACGAGTGCCTCCCCCCCCGGTCGTTTCTCATAAAACCCCAAACAGGTTTTCCAAGGTGAAAGCCTCTTTGGGGGGGTGGAACAATTTAGGCAAGGGAAGTCGGCAAATTTGGGTCCGTAACCCCGGGAAAAGGATTGGCTTGAGGGGGGGCCGGGGACGGGGGGTCCCGTTCCCCAACCCCTCGGCTGTCGGCGGGGCTGCTAGAGCTGCTTTCCCGGGGAGGAAGGGGGGCGCCGCGTTGGGGCCCGGGGGGACGGATGGGAACGGCCCCTTGGGGGGGCCCTTTCCCCCGGGGTTTGAACGCCAAAAATCAGAACTGGTACGGACAAAAGGGGAAACCGATGTTTAATTAAAACAAAGCTTTTCGATGGGCCCCCGGGTGGGTTTAAAGCAATGTGATTTCTGCCCAGGTGCTCTGAATTTTCAAAAGGGGAAAAAATTCCCAAAAAAAACGCGGGTTAAAGGGGGGGAGTAATAAATATGACTCTTAAGGTTTGCCAAAAGCCTCGTCATTTTAATTAGTGACGCGCAGGGAAAGGATTTTAAAGGGGATTCCCACTTTCCCCGTCTCTATTTCCCGCGAAACCACCCCCCCCAAGGGAAAGGGTTGGGAGAAAATTGCGGGGAAAGAAGCCCCGTTTAGCCCTTTACTTAGTCGACTTTGTGAAAAGGGCTTAGAGGGTGTAGTATAAGTGGGAGCCCTTTTGGGGAAAGTGAAATACCACTACTTTTTTAAAGTTTTTTTACTTATTCGTGAAACGGAAGGGGGCAATGGGCCCCCCTTTTTGGCCCAAAGGCTCGCCCGGCGGGGCCCATCCGGGCGGAAGACATTTTTCAGGTGGGGAGTTTTGGGTTTGGGGGGGCCCCTTTGTTAAAAATTAAAGCAGGTTTTTTCCCAAGATGAGCTCAACGAGAAAAAAAATTTGTGTGGGAAAGAAAGGGGAAAAATCGTTTTTATTCTGATTTCCAGTCCGGGAAAAACGAACCCTGATGAAAGCGTGGGGGCCCAAAGATCCTTTAGACCTTCGGAATTTGAAGTTGGGTGTAAAAAAAGGGTTCCCCCCCGGGATAATGGGTTGGGGGCAGCCAAGGTTCATAGCGACGTTGGGTTTTTGATCCTTCGATGTCGGCTCTTCCCATCATTTGTTTAAGCAAAAATTCACCCAAATGTTGGATTGTTTACCCACCAATAGGGAACGTGAGCTGGGGGTTTTGAAAAGTCGGGGGAGGGGAAAGGGTTTGTTTTTTCCCTACTGATGACAGGGGTCGCAAAAGTAATTCAACCCAGTACGAGGGGGAAAACCCTTTTTTTCGCACAAAGGGGAAACGCGGTTGGTTTGAAAAGCCCCGTGGCGCGAAGAAACCCTGCGCTTTGGTTTTTGACTAACGCCTCTAAGTCAGAAACGGGAAGGGAAAGGGGGGCGTGTGCCCGCCGCCTTTTTTGCCGACCAAACAGGGGGGGGGGGGAGGGGGGGGGCCCCGGGGCCCCCCCGGGGAGTGTCGTTTTGGGCCCAAACCCGTTTCGACGGGACGAGTCGTGCGGGGCCCCCATGAAGTACCCAAAAACCCCTCAAGCGGGGGGTTTTGAAAACCTTTTTAAAACGACTTAAAATTTCGCGACGGGGTTTTTTTGTAAGTGGGGAAAAAGTGGCCCCTTTCTTTCCACGATCCCCTGGGGATTTTTTTTTCCCGCCCGCGTTTGCTAGATTCGTCCCTCCCCCCCAAAAAAATTTCCTTTTTCTTTCCTTACCCCTTTTGCCCCCAAGGGGCGGTCCCCTATTAGGAAATATCGCAAAAAACTTTGAAAAAATACATTCACACCAAAATTTTTGGGCAGGGGGAAAATCCTCCTAACATATGTCCAAGGAAAAACCCATGCAAAGTTTCGTCCCAAACGGAGTCCGTTTGTTTGGGGTTTTTTAAAAAATTATGATAGATGGAAAAACCAATGTTTCTTCCTGTCACTTAGCTTTTTTTTTCATAAGGGTATAAAAGGGGGGACCTTTGGGGTCTGCCCCCCCCCCCACCTGTGGCCGACCAAGCCATGGGCCCCCTTGGTAGCATAAGTAGGACGTCCGCATTCTGGGGGTTTTTTGGCTTTGGTGGCTTGCTTGACCTTTTGGTTGGGGGGGTTGCTACTAGTTGGGGGGCTTTGGGAATGTGGGCCCGGGAGGTGCATGAGTGGTGTTTGGTTTTTTAAACGCGTGGATGGTGTTTGCTTCGCCCCAAATTTTCCGCTGCATACCTCTTCTGTTTTGCGTAAAGGGAACCTTGATTTGTCGTTGGGGCATATTGTGGGTTTTCCTTGTTGCAAAACCTAATTGATGGGAAACTTTGTGGGTCTTACAAATTTAACATTTTTATCATGCGTCTTTTCAGCGGCGGGGGATAAAAAAGGGAAAGGGGGTTTTGTGATCCCCAAAGATGTTGTTTTTTGCAAAAATGATGGGGGCCTTTTAAAGCTTTCGTTTGGTCTTTTGCATACGGAACTTGATGGGGGTTGGGTCTTCATAAGATTTCACTATGCCCTTTTTTAAAGCTTTTCTCGCTTCTCCAAAACGATTGCCTGCATGTTAGGCTTGTCCTTTCATGGTGGGCACGTGGGAAGGGGAAATGCTACCGGGTTTGATCCTCCCATTTTGGTCATATGCTTTTTTGTCTAAAAAATTTAGCCTGCATGTGTAAGTATGAACAAATTCGGGAATGTAAAAAGGGCGAAGGGTAATTAATTTTTGAGTTTGTTTGTGGTCCCTGCTACTCGGAAAACCGTGTAATTTAGAGAAATACGTGCAAAAACCCCAAATTTCGGGAAAGGGGATCCCATTTATTAGAAAAAGGTCGACGCGGGCTCTCCCCGTTGCTGCGATGATTCTGATAACTCGACGGATCCGGCCCCTCGTGCGGCGACGCTTTCATTAAAAATTTTTGCCCTTTTAAAAAATTTTCGTTGGTAGGATAGTGGCCCCAAACTATGGTGGTGACGGGTGAGGAAATTAGGGTTTGTTTTCCGGGAAAGAGGGGACCCCTGAAAAACGGCAAACCACACCCAAGGAAGGCAGCAGGGCGCGCAAAAAACCAACCCTGACACGGGGGGGGGTTAGTGCAATAAATAAAAAATTTTCCGGGGCTAAAACGGTCTGGAAATTGGAATGATTACAATCAAAAACCCCTTAACGAGGACCCATTGGAGGGCAAGTTTTTGGGTCCCAAAAGGCCGCGGTTATTCCAAGCTCCAATGCTTTTATTTTTTAATTTGGGTTGATTTTTAAAAACCCTGTAGTTGGATTTTGGGGTTTTGGGTCGGCCGGTCCGCCCTTTAGGGTGTGCCCCGGTTTACTCGCCCCTTTTCTGTCGGCAAAGCGCTCCGGGCCCTTTAAATTTGGGCCGGGTGGGCCTCCGGCGGTTACTTTGAAGAAATTGGGAAGTGCTAAAAAGCAACCCTTTACGCTCTGTATCTTTAGCGGGGGGATAAAATCATAGGATTTGGGCCTTTTTATTTTGGCCTTCGGGGGGTAGGAAAAGATTAACAGGGACATTTTTTTTCGGGGGCATTCGTTTTTCTTTAGTCAGAGGTAAATTTCTTGGATTTTTTAAAAGGGCGAAAAAAATGCGAAAGCTTTTGCCAAAGGTGTTTTCTTTAAACCCAAGAACAAAAGTTGGGGGCTCGAAGACGTCAGATACCTTTCCTGGGTCTCAACCAAAAAACGATGGGCCAAACCAGGGATAAGCGGAGGTTGCTTTTGGGACCCCGCGGGGAACCTTATGAGAAATCAAATTTTTGGGGGTTTCCGGGGGGAGTTGGTCCCCAAGGCTGAAATTTAAAGGAATTGGGGAAAAGGGCCCCCACCAGGAGTGGGGGCCTGGGGGCTTAATTTGATAAAACACGGGGAAATTCCCAAGGTCCGGGACATGAAAAGGTTTGACGACTGAGAGCTCTTTCTTGATTTATGGGGGGGGGTTTGCAGGGCCCGTTTTTAGTTGGTTGGAGCGATTTGTCTGGTTAATTCCTTTAAACCCGAACGAGCCCCGGGGCCTTTTCCCTAACAAAGTTTTGTGGAGGTATCCCCCCAGGGCCCAAAGCTTCTTAGAGGGACTAGGGCCCTTTTTTGGCCACGGAAGTTTGGGGCCCAAAAACAGGTTGTGATGCCCTTAGGGTTCGGGCCGCCGCGCGTAAAATGGTATTAAACCGTGTATTACCCTTGGCCGAAAAGGCCCGGGGAAAATTCTTTGAAATTTCATGTGAGGGGATAGTAAATTGAAAATTTTGGGTTTTAAACGGGGGGAAATTTCTGTAAGGCGAGTCTTCAGCTCGCGTTGACTAGCCCTGCCCTTTTTAAAACCCCGGGCCCGTCGTCCTACCGATTAAAATGGCCCGGTGAAGTGTTAGGATGCGGCGACGGGGGCCCGGGGGTTCCCCGCCGGGGGACGTCCCCGGAAAAATTCCACTGAACCATCATTTAGGGGGAAGGAAAAGGGTCTTTAAAAAGGTTTTTCCGTGGTAAACCTGCGGAAGGACATTGCAAAACCCTGCACAGCAGAAGACCGTGAACATGAAACCCAACAATCGGTGCGTGGGTTTAATTGGTTTTGACCCGCCCTCCCGATGCTTGCTGGAGGGTTCAACGTCCCTATTAGGCAGGGTGGATGTTTTGGGGGCACAAAAAAAAAACCCCGGGGCCGGCAGTCCCAAAGGGGGAAAACAAAACTAAAAGAAGGGGGGCGTCTGTGTTGCCCCTTTTTCGGTTTGCACGGGGGTTTCGCGACTTCTTTAAACCATAAAGACTCTCGGAAAGGATATTCGGTCACGCATCGATGAAGAACGTAGAAAAATGCGAATTTGGTGTGAATTGAAAAAAATCCCGTGAAACCATGAGTTTTTGACGCAAGTTGCGCCCAAAAGCCATTGGGCCCGGGGGGCCCACTTTCCCCGGGGGGTAAAGTTTCGCGTCCCCCCAAAACCATCCCCCCAAATGGGGAAATTTCTGGTTTTGGGAAAGGAGGGGGTCCCCCGTGCCAATGGTGGGGTTTGGGCCAAAAAAGGGAGTCCCTTTGGCGGACGCACGGCTAGTGGTGGTTTTTAAAGGGCCTTCGTACCCAAAGCTGTGCTGATGCTAGGAGTTGCTCGTTTTAAAGACCCTAATGTGTTGTCTTACGCGATGCTTCGACCGCAAACCCGAGGTCAGGGGGGGACTACCCGCTGATTTTAAAGTATCAATAAGCGGGGGAAAAAAGAAATTACAATTTTTCCCCCTAGAACGGCGAGGCAAACCGGGGGAATTTAGCCCAGCTTGAAAATGGGGAAGGGCCTTCGTCGTTCAAAATTTAGTCTGGAGAAAGCGTCCTCAGCGGCGGCCCGGGCCCCAAGCCCCCGGGAAAAAGGGGGCGCCAGAGGGGTGAGGCCCCGTCGTGCCCGGGAAACCCGGGTCGCACCACGAGGGGGCCTGTCTCCCGAGTCGGGTTGTTTGGGAATGCACCCCCCAATGGGGCCCGGGAAAAATTCCCTTTCCAAGGCTTTTTTACGGCGTGGGGAACGATAGCAAAAAAAAGTAGGGAAAGATGCCTTTGGGACCAAAGAGGGTTAAACTTTTCCCCCGGGAGGGGGGGGGGAAGGGGGGGGGAGGAAACTAGGTGGAGGCCCGGGCCGCAAAACCCGGCCCGGGGCTAACCGGTTGCGGGGTTTGGGGCCCCAAAAGGGGCTTTGAATGTTTAGTGGTTTTTTTCCCCCCAAAGTTTTCCCCCGGGGAAAAGGCGGTGCCCGGCGTGCGAGTTCTA
Organism: Centaurea solstitialis; assembly: GCA_030169165.1. Lineage (NCBI taxonomy): Eukaryota > Viridiplantae > Streptophyta > Magnoliopsida > Asterales > Asteraceae > Centaurea > Centaurea solstitialis. Next base: position 3,993 of record JARYMX010000304.1, on the reverse strand, counting down.
TCGGGTTTAAAACGAATGATTTGAAAAGGGAACGGGGGCGCAACCCCTCGACCTATTCTCAAACTTTTAAAAAAAGGGGGACGGGCGGTGCTTGTTGAGCCGTGCCCGGGAAAAAGAGAGTCCAAGTGGGCCATTTTTTTGGGAAGCAGGGAAATGGCGATGCGGGTTTAAAAAGGAAAACGGGGGTTTCGGTGCCAAACTGGGGCCCCTAACCTAGAACCCACAAAAAGGGGGTTTGGGCGGGTTAAGACAGCAGGCGGTTTGGGCCTGGGGAAATTGAAACCGCTAAGGGTGTGTAAAAAACTCACCTGCCCAATCAACTAAACCCCGAAATGGATTGGCGTTTTCTTTCGGCGACATACACCGGGCCCTCGGGGGAAGTGCCCGGCCCCCATGAGTAGGGGGGGCCGGGGGGGGGTCGCTTGGGAAAAAACCCTTTGGGGTGAGCCTGGGCGGACGGCCGTCGGTGCGGATTTGGTGGTAGTTGCCCAAATTTTTCCCAAAAGAGAAATTTTAAGGCCGGGGAAAAGGGGGGAAAAGGGTTCCCTGTGAACGGCACTTTCCATGGGTTTGTCGGGTCCCAAGAGGGGGAAGCCCCTCAGATAAACGGGGTTTCGCGCGAGCTTGAAAGGGAAAAGGGTTTAAAAAAATTTTCCCGAACGGGGGCGTGGGGGGCTGACGGGGAAAGTTAGGGGGTCCGGAGACGTCGGGGGGGGTCGGGAAGGGTTATCTTTTTGTTTTAAAAAGCCCGCCCACCCTGGAAACGACTCAGTCGGAGGTAGGGGTTTCCGCGGCTGGGGAAAAGCACCGCAGTCCGGGGGGGTCCCATGCGCCCCCGGGGCCCTTTTAAAATTCCCGGGGACCGGAAATTTCCCCACGCCCGGGGCGTACTCATAACCGTTTAGGTCTCCAAGGTGAACAGCCCTTTGGGCGATGGGAAAAAGTAGGCAAGGGAAAATCGGCCAAAATGGATCCCTAAAACCCGGGGAAAAGGAATTTGGTCTTGGGGGTGGGCACGGGGGGGGGCCCAGTCCCGTCCCCTGGCTGTGGGGGACTGCTCGAGCTGCTTCCCCCCCCGGCGGAGGGGTCGCCCCGTGCGGCCCGGGGGGGGGGACCTTTGGGGCGGCCTCTTCGGGGGCCTTTCCCCCCGGGGTCGAAAAAGCCAATCAGAACTGGTTCGGACAAGGGGAATCCCACTGTTTAATTAAAAAAAAAGCAATTTCGATGGTCCTGCGGTGGGTTTCTAACGCAATGTGATTTTGCCCCGTGCTTGAATTTCAAGTGAAGAAATTCAACCCAAAGGGGGGTAAAAAGGCGGGATTAAAATTGACTTCCCTTTAAAGGGAGCCAAAAAAGCCTTTGTCATCCCAATTTGTGACGCGCATGAATGGTTTACGAGGGTTCCCCCTGTCCCTTTTCTACTATCCAGCGAAACCCCAGCCAAGGGGAAAAAGGTTGGGGAAACAGCGGGGGGGAAAAAAGGGCCCCCTTGGCTTGACTCTAGTCCGACTTTTGAAAGGGTTGAGAGGTGTTTGTATAAGTGGGAGCCTTCGGGGAAAATGAAAACCACTACTTTTAACTTTTTTTTTTTAAAAAAACCTTTTTTTTTTTCCGTGAAACGGAAGGGGGCAATTTCCCCTTTTTTGGACCCCCAAAGGGTGCCTCGGCGGGCCGATCCGGGCGGAAGACCCTTTTTCAGGGGGGGGAGTTTGGCCTTTGGGGGGGCACATTTGTTTAAAAGATAACGCAGGGGTTTCCCAGATGAGCTTTAACGGAACAGAAAACTCGTGGGGGAACAGAAGGGTTTTTAAAACTCCCTTTTATTCTGATTTCCCGTTTCGAATAGAACCGTGAAAAACGTGGCCCCCAAAAGATCTTTAGACCCTTTGGAATTTGAAACTAGAGGGGTCGAAAAGTTACCCCAGGGTTTAAATGGGGTTTTTGGCGCCAAAAACGTTTAAAAGGACGTTGCTTTTTGATCCTTCGATGTCGGCTTTCCTATCTTGTGAAGCAGAATTCACCCAAATGTTGGATTGTTCACCCCCCAAAAAAGGGAACGTGAGCTGGTTTTAGACCGTGTGAGACAGGTTAGTTTTACCTCTGATGCCCGTTTTCGCAATAGTTTAAAATTTAACCTTGTACGAGAGGAAAACCCTTTATTCGCACAATTGGGCATCGCGCCGGGGTTTGGGTTTAAAAGCCAGTGGCGCGAAGCTACCGTGCGCTGGTTATGGGCTGAAAACCTCAAGTCAGAATCCGGGGTAAAAAGCGACGCGTGTGGGCCCCCCGCCTGTTTGCCGGGCCAGGGAGTAGGGGCCTCGGCCCCCCAAAAGGGAGTGTCCCTTGGCCAAGGGCCCGGGGGGGGGACGGACGAGCGTGCGGGCCCCCTGAAATAAAATTCCCCTCAAGCGGCGGGAGAATCCCTTTTCAGACGACTTAAATCCGACGGGGTATTTTTAAGTGGGAGGGGTGGCCTTTTTCTGCCACGATCCACGGGGAAATTAGCCCTGCGTCCTTTAGATTGTCCCCCCCCCCCAAAAAAAAATTTCCTTTTATTCTTTCCCCTACCCCCTTTTCCCCAGGCTCGAGTTTTCCCATACTTAGAGAAAAATCGCAACAACTTTTAAAAAAATAATTACCCCCCCCCCCCCCCCCCCTTTTGCCAAGCCCAAAAAAGGCCAAAGCCTTGGTTCCTTTAGGGCGGGGCAACCCAAAACAGGCCCTGCCTTGGTCTTCCCCCAAAACCCAAAACAGGGCCATTGGGCCCTTGTTTAGAACAAGCAAAATCAGGCCAAGCCTGGTTTCACCGTGCCATGGCCGGGTTTTTCCCCGTCCCAATGGCTTGCCTAGATGGGCCCAGGGCCCTTGGGTTTTCCCCCGTCCCATGGATCCCTAGATCGGCCCTCTTTGCCCGAAAGCGTCCCCCGCCCCGTGATCGTGGGCCGTTCATCGTCCCTTTGGCTTGGTTTCACCGTGCCATGGCTTCGAAAACCTGTGCCATGGCTTGGTTTCACCGTGCCAGGGCTTCGAGTACCTCTTTGCCTTGGCTTGGTTTCACCGTGCCAGGGCCCGAGTACTCGTGCCATGGTTTGGGTTTTTCACCGTGCCATGGCCAAATTACCTCGTGCCATTGGTTTTGGTTTCACCGTGCCAGGGCCCGAGTACCTGTGCCGGGCTTGGTTTCACCTTGCCATGGCCGAGTACCTGGCCATGGCTTGGTTTCACCGTCCCGGGCCCGGGAGTACCTCTTTCCCTTTGGGGTTTGGGTTTTCAGGGCCCAGGGCCCGAGTCCTCTTGCCTTGGCTTGGTTTCCCCGTGCCATGGCCGAGTACCTCGTGCCGGGCTTGGTTTCCCCTTTGCCATGGCCAAAGTACCTCGTGCCATGGTTTGGTTTTCCCACCTTTCCCAAGGGCCCGAGAAACCTCGTCCCTTGGTTTGGGTTTCACCGGGGCCGAGTACCTCGTCCCTTTGGCTTGGTTTCACCGTCCCAATGGCCGGTGGGGGAGTCCCTCGTGCCTTGGCTTGGTTTAAACCGTCCCAAATGGCGAGTACCTCGTCCCTTGGGCTTGGTTTCCCCGGCCCGGGCCCGGGTTTTTCTCGTCCCTTGGCTTGGTTTCACCGTCCCCTGGCCGAGAAACCTGTGCCATGGCTTGGTTTCAGTGCCATGGGGTTTCCGGGCTTTTTTGGCCATGGCGGAAATTTCTCCCTTGGCTTGGTTTCCCCTTTCCCATGGCCGAGTACTCGTGCCTTGGCTTGGTTTCACCGTGCCATGGTTTGGGGTTTCTCGTGCCATGGCCGAGTAACTCGTCCCCTTGGCTTGGTTTCCCCTTTGCCTGGCCGAGTACCTCGTCCCTTGGCTTGGTTTCACCGGCATGGGAGTACCTGTCCCTTGGTTTGGGTTTTCCCCGTGCCGGGCCCGATTTAACTCGTGCCTTGGCTTGGTTTCAGTGCCTTGGTTTGGGTTTTTCTGGTGCCATGGCCGAGTAATCGTGC
>JARYMX010000303.1:0-35246 GCA_030169165.1 Centaurea solstitialis | reverse complement strand
TTTAACCCTATAAATTAACCATATACTAGTGGACCGCGCTTTGCGCGGTAGCGAAATATTCTTTAAAGAGATATTTGTTCTTCGAATACAACGTAATTCTATTAATTAAAATGAAGAATGTATTTTTATAAGTGATACATTTTCAATTTTCCATATTTTTATGTTCGTTTTTTTGTTATGAATAGTTTGAAATGCATAGTTAATAATTTTGTGGTTATACTTTTTAAAACACAAACAACATGTCATATAGCCATATCATTATTGTTGTTACGAAATATTCGACAAAAGACAATCAACGTTATGACTTGCAACAATTTTGTATCAACTCTATTGTCAATAAAAAAAATCATCCTTTCATTATAAAAATTCATCTTCTCAAAATAAACAAAAAATATGCTATAAACATGATAATCATCATGAAAAAAATATTGTGAATGGATGATCTATCATAAGTTATAGACTTGTAGTATAAATAGTTTGAAGATGAATACAGCGCCGTCCCTGACATTTTATAGGCCCTGGGGCGAGATGTTAAAAAGGGCCATCGCTTAGTGCAAAAAATGACTTTAATATATCATCTTTATAATTAAAAAGTAACATACTCTTGAATTTTAAATATACTAGTTCATATAAAACCATTCTCCGAGTATTTTCAGACATATAATCAATCATTAACTATTTTTTAATTAATATTATCTATTATATCATTTTTGCATAGCATCGCCATTAGTTTCACCATAAAAGACATCATATGATAAAAAAAAATAGATTTATAAGATATGTCTAAAATATCAAAGTGTCCGAATAAGGACAACTCATACGGTCAACCTATAAAACGTCTTATTTGATAGCATTTTAATAGGTTTATAGGACATTTAGACATCTTAACAGTCTTTTTAGTACATTTTTAAAGTAAAAGGGTTTTATTAGCTATTTTATAGGACACGTTTGAGAGAGCCCAATAATTTTATGGACACTTGTGATTATATGATAATTTTTCAAATAGTGTCATAAATATTAGTTAATATGACAATTTGTTTAAAAACATCTGTAAAAACTTGTAAAATGTCAAAGAAATGTCCTAAAAACATATTATAACACTTTTAGATCAGACGTTTTTGGTATGCTTCTATAAACTCGACACTTATAAAGTATTTTATTATGAAGCTTAGACATTTTAGGTGTCTTATAAAACCAATTTAATACTAAATATATCAAAGAATAATCAATTAAGTAGTTTTAGACTTTGGCTCTAAATAAAAAACTTAGAAAAACAATAACGAATACTATAAAGTGAACGACCAATAAATTTCTTTTACATATTTTCTTTGACAATGTAATTAATTATGTTTTGGGCCTTAATATAATCTAAAAAAGGTCCTATCAGATAACAAAACATTTGTGTCACTTTTATTTACAATTTTTTTATTACTACTATATGTATATATATAAAATTTTGGGCCCCTACTTTTTGTGGGCCCTGGGCGTACGCCCGGCCCGCCCCCTCCAGGCACGGCACTGGATGAATAGTAGGTGGGAAAAATGAAAAGATGGTGTTAATTGCATACATAAAATAACCATCAATTTTGATGGAAAATTATTGATTGGTTATATTAAAAATTGTAAGACACTCAAATTATATATGTGGATGTATTTATATTATGTAAAATGATAAAGAAAATGAAAAGTTAAACTCATTTAATGATATGTTTTTTTACTTAAACAAATTCAAAATTATGAGAAAATTAACCTCACCATTAACTACTTTATTTATGAAATTCATAGTAATAGAGATACATGTTCTACCAAGACATCAAATTCTCTTTGTTTTCATGTCAATCTTACCAATGATTCTCTCTAAACAAAAGGCCACTTACAACATATATCACTATCAAAAAGTAATTTCTTAGTATTTGGGTTATTTTTAGGTATCATAGAGGTGAATTGAGGCTTCTTATAATGTCACCTAAGCAAACTCTAAATACTCATAGTTATTTAAACTCTTAAATTTTAAAAAAATGACATTGTAAAATCTTAGAAAAATATAAAACAAAAGAAATTAAGATAAAGTCACGTATCATTTGCTTTGGAAATTAAAACATAGGAGCAAAATATCGAAAATTAAGTTCGATTATTAATATTTAGTCAAACTACAATAATTAAATAACAATAAAATAAAGTTTTAAAAGTAAGATTAAAAGACATCGATTATTCAAATGATTAAGAAAAAAATCACCAAAAAAAATCAGATTTATATGACGTAAAAATTTTTTAATGACGTAAAAAATTTTAACTACCTAAAAACCACTATTTATAACATGCTTGTTTTTACATGATATTTTAAAATATTGTCATATAAAATTTCTAATGTGACACATTGTATTATTGTTTATGCCAAAAATTGCACAAATTACGTCGTAAGATTATTTGTGAGGCTAAACCGTCGAGAGAAAGAAACGTTTTTGATAAAACGTACGTAAAACGAAGAAAACGAAGTAAAATGAGACAAGAGGTTTGATGACGCAGGAAAAACCTCAAAACGAGGAAAAAACCTGCGGTCGACTTAAGATCAAGTCGACATTCCACTATATATCACCAACTAGGGGTGATATCCTTGTTGTTACAGCATTGATCGTACGTTTACAAGTAGAAAAATAATAACGATCGTACAATAATTACAGTAGATCGTATACTAATCTAGGAAAGTATAGTAGAATTCTTGATTGCTCGAGAGAAAACGTGTTGTTGTCTGTTGAAGAGTTGTCCCGAGAATGAGCTCCAATCCTCTTTTTATAGGCTTCTCTCTTGTAACCGCTTCGGGAGTTAATGCTCATTAATGGCGATGTTTGTAACGGTCATAACGGTCGTTCTGCATTAATTACTCTTAATGTTGTCGGTTGTAACGGTTGAGCATTAATGTGTAGTAATGTGAATAACGGTCGTGTCTTTAGTGAACTTGAATCCTTGTCGTCGGTTACACTTTGACTTGTAAAGACTTGGTCTTTAACCTGTAATAAACACACTTGAATAACAGATATGTTACTGTTAGAGGAATAACATAAGACATCTTACGTTACAGTGATACATCGTACGATATGAGTATGATAATCGTTCGATCATGCATTAAATTCGTACGAGGGTACATATGGCTTATCTCAGGACCTTATCTTAATACAAGATTATGATCTGATGTATGATCTTACTTATTCTTGTCGTCGTCGTACGTTGCGTGAATTTTTACCCAAACAATTTGCCCCTAAAATTCAAAAAGCAAATTTGCTAATTTGGATTTTGGATTTTAAAACTTAGCCATATGTATACGTGGGCGGACGTTTCCTGCCCCAGTTTTGGAGAATGTTGAGCGTTTGTAGAACACTTGTCATCCATGTTTTTCACTGCCCCGAGTCTTATATCATTTTATCTTGAAGGAACTTCGACAATTGAGGGCTTATCCAGGTTGTCGACGATCGTGGCTTTGAATTATATATCACCAATCAGAGGTGATGCCTTTCTTTTGTAGAATAGTCTGTCTTACGTTACAAAGAAGAGATAAACACAAGTAACGTGTGTCGTAAGTAAATACTAAAGTATGAATGATTAGATGATTCGGATGTCGGGGGTCTCTTCCAAATGAGTTAGAATATCATTTCACAGTGCGAAAGCTTTTAACAACAATAACTGTAATGGTCAAGTGCCATTACTTGTGTTTTACTCACGATTGTCGGTTACATTGCTTTAATCCTGCAAACATTATAGTAGCAATTATAGATTAGATAATCGCGGTCTTACGGAATCCTAGGACGGATGATAAAATCGTAAGATGAATAATGAAATCGTAAGACGAGTGATAAAATCTTAATACGATTGTTTCTGCTGTATAAGATCTTGAGAACCCTGTCTAAATACAAGACATGTCCTGTAATATTTGATCTTATAATTTTGTCGATCGAGCTTAGAATTAGCCCTGCTGCTTGAAGAGCTTTAATCTAATCGTTGACTTTTGAGGTCGTCGTATCACTCATAATATTAATGTGAGTGATTGCATATCATGCATATCTGTGGTGCACATCTCGAGTGCAAATCATGCAAGACTTATATCATGATCGAAATTGGTTTTTAAGACCAAAAATATGTGATCTGCTTCGAATCGTATATTCTTGCGACAAGGCTTTGTATGTACGAAGTATTCTGCTTTTTCAGTTAAAGCATTTTAAATAAGAAATCGAATGTCTAAATCTTACGCTTTTGCGAATAAAGCGTTCAAGTAAAGATATTTTTAGATCGTGCGATTAGCACCATTGCGACTAAGGCAACTGTGTGACTTTACTCCTGTAAAATGGGTATTAAATAACATATGGAGTCGTATGTTTTGAGCAGTTATTCATGCGTTTGAAGCACAGTAAATCATGCATTCTAAGCAAATGTGAATGAGTCATTCATTTCAAGCGAACCTTGTGTTCAACCGAACCGTGTGTTCATGCGAACCTTGCGTTCAAGCAAATCGTGCGTTCAAGCGAATCTTGCGTTCAAGCAAATCGTGCATTCCAGCGAATCTTGCATTCAAGCAAATCGTGCGTTCAAGCGAATCTTGCGTTCAAGCGAATCTTGCGTTCAAGCAAATCGTGCGTTCAAGCGAATCTTGCGTTCAAGCGAATCTTGCGTTCAAGCAAATCGTGCGTTCAAGCGAATCTTGCGTTCAAGCAAATATTCATGCGACTAGGGCGTATACCTTTATGCGACTATGGCATGTTAGGTATCTAAGATTTTGACCAAGGTATTCGATCTTTAATCGATATGTATGGTCGATACTTGCGTCCAAGTATATATCGTGCGTCGAGCGTATATCGTGCGTCTTGCGCTTCCAAGGGATTACTATGTTTTCTATTAGTGGACTAGGTATATAGGAGGTAATCGTGCGTTTCAGCAATCTTATAGTCGTGCGATATCTGTAGAAAGACAAATGTTACGGGGTGGCCGTTGGTTTGACCAACGGCGCTCCGATGCTTAAGTCAGTAATGGTCGTAGGAAATAATTGTGTGCAAAAAACGAATTAAACGTAATACCTTTTAAGGTGTGTTGTATTCCAACTCCGTGGGATGTTTTTGTTACCCATGGTCTTAAGTTTATAAGCACCATTTCCTACAACGTGTGAAATTCGATGGCGACCTTCCCATTTGGTAGATAGCTTACCTGATTGAGTCCTCCTGTAAGGTCAGCCAATAGTATTCCTGTCGTGAGATTCCATTGAAGAGGTTTTTGCCCCCTGAATGGTTTCCGCATTTGCCATCGTATGAAGTATATCATATGCCATCGTATGGAATACATCATATTGCCCCTTGTGATGATTTGAAGGCGACACATAGACCCGATCCTCTTATGTTAGAGGATCCATCGACGTGCATAATCCATAGTGTGTTGCCATTGTTCGAAGTTTATATTCGATTCTGCCAAGGTATATGCTCCGTTTAGGCAATCATCCTGTCAATTCTAGCATATGTAAAACAATCTTAAGAGGATAGTTAGTTAAAACAAACTTAAGATGTGCGTAAATGAACAAAGTCATGTAGCTTAAGACGATCCCTGTTGTCGAACGTTTGAGCTCTGTTGTCGAACGTTTGAGCCGTGTTGTCGAACGTTTGAACAATTGATCATTAAAAATCGTATTTTTGGAAGCTTCGAATTTTGTCTTTCGTGCTCCCTTGTGGTGATGTTGTGACGACTTCAAACCTTTTTCTGTTGGCTGGTGCGTCGTCCACGTTGTGTTGTCTTGGATCGCCACGGTACATATCTTAAATTGTGCTCCGATCTTAAGTTCGGGACTAAAATTAAAAGTTTATGGAGAAGTTCACCGGAACTGGTGACTTGATCGTTGTTTTGCAATCGATGTCGTAACTACTAGGGTAGATGTTCTTTTTGACTGATGGCTATACGTTCATGCTTTCTTAAGACGAACTTAAGCAGAAAGTTAGTTACGACAGAAACAAAATGTGATTCGAAAATTTGTCGAAAATTTTTAGAGGCTAAGGTTAAAAGTATACCTAGCTTCAGCATAAGGAAATGGTTTACTTACATAGTAGATTCATATCAAGATGACACTTACTGTATTTGAAATGGTGATCAAATATAACCACAGGATTTCCATGTCGTGTGCTTTGGACGACAAAGGAAGTGACATCGTACGTTCGTAATCGTCCGTCCAGTGATAACCTTTATTTTTTTGTAAGACGTTTATAAATAAATGATATTTATTTGAGAACTGATAGATGAACCTGTTTAGAGATTTCCCGGTGACTTGACCTCGTCAATAACCGTGGCTTTGATTTAGATTGGCCTTAATTCCTCATCGTACGATCGTGTAGCCCAAGAACTTACTAGTGCGAACGAAGGAGTACTTACTAAGATTGAGCTTCATATACGACTTGCACATGATTGATGCAAATATTTTATTTGCTATTTTTTTCTTCGGATTTGTCTTTTGAATCGTTGTTCTCGTTGGACTTTTTAGATCATCGCATGATTGCGTGTATGGCTCTTAAAGGCTTGAAGCAGTCTTACGTTAAAATGCCTTTCGATGTACTCGGGTGTTTCTTGAGCTTTTGATTCTGTTTTCTTGATTTTGTCAAGAGATTTCCGGTTGCCCCAAGTTGCGTGTTCGTTGTCGGCTCGAGGTGGTCTTCCACTACTTTGGTGTTGTAGTTGAGTAAGAAGTATATTCTGATTTTCTTGGAAAATCATGTCCTGCGAAATAGCAAAAGAGCACAAACCTCGAAAAACATGATTAGTATGGACGTACGTTTTATCAAAGAAAGTTTTTCTCAAAACGGAGCCCCACGGTGGGCGCCAAATTGTTTATGCCAAAAATTGCACAAATTACGTCGTAAGATTATTTGTGAGGCTAAACCGTCGAGAGAAAGAAACGTTTTTGATAAAACGTACGTAAAACGAAGAAAACGAAGTAAAATGAGACAAGAGGTTTGATGACGCAGGAAAAACCTCAAAACGAGGAAAAAACCTGCGGTCGACTTAAGATCAAGTCGACATTCCACTATATATCACCAACTAGGGGTGATATCCTTGTTGTTACAGCATTGATCGTACGTTTACAAGTAGAAAAATAATAACGATCGTACAATAATTACAGTAGATCGTATACTAATCTAGGAAAGTATAGTAGAATTCTTGATTGCTCGAGAGAAAACGTGTTGTTGTCTGTTGAAGAGTTGTCCCGAGAATGAGCTCCAATCCTCTTTTTATAGGCTTCTCTCTTGTAACCGCTTCGGGAGTTAATGCTCATTAATGGCGATGTTTGTAACGGTCATAACGGTCGTTCTGCATTAATTACTCTTAATGTTGTCGGTTGTAACGGTTGAGCATTAATGTGTAGTAATGTGAATAACGGTCGTGTCTTTAGTGAACTTGAATCCTTGTCGTCGGTTACACTTTGACTTGTAAAGACTTGGTCTTTAACCTGTAATAAACACACTTGAATAACAGATATGTTACTGTTAGAGGAATAACATAAGACATCTTACGTTACAGTGATACATCGTACGATATGAGTATGATAATCGTTCGATCATGCATTAAATTCGTACGAGGGTACATATGGCTTATCTCAGGACCTTATCTTAATACAAGATTATGATCTGATGTATGATCTTACTTATTCTTGTCGTCGTCGTACGTTGCGTGAATTTTTACCCAAACAATTATAAATGCCTAAAAAAATTATTAGAACACCAAAAAAATCTTGTAAGACTTATTACAACGTCTTTAGATAAAACGTTTTATCTTATGGTCTTATTAAGTTTTATAAAGTGACTTATTGAAATGTTTACTTTTTTTCATCACATAAACCTAAATTTGTTGTAATGCTAGTCTTTTTTTAACTGTTTGCAAAATTGGTGTTTATTTAATCTTAATATTTATAATTTGAATATATATATATGTTAGGGTAAAAATCTACAATCGCACGACGACCAAATATAATCGTAAGACAAATGTTAAGACAATGATCCTGTATTAAGATAAGGTCCTGAGACAAAACCTAAGAGGACTATCGAACAAAGATCATTAAACATCGAACATATACATCGAATAAGTCGAACGATATCCACAATATCGTACGACAGTACTAACGAATAAATATACAAAGTTTATATGTTTGATGCAGGTAAGCTGATCTAACAATTGTCCACCTTTGAGGAAATCGGAAATTGAGTACTATGCTATACTCGTTAAAGTCCATCATTACAATGAGCAAATCGTAAGATATGTATCGTTCGACAGCATCAAGATCGACCGTTACAAGCAAGATTCTCGCAGCAGTTACAATCTGGACATTAACTCTCCACAATACCGTTGGACAGTTACTCTCCGAGCATTAATTGAAGACAATAACGTTGGACGGTTACAATTCAATCATTGATGAGCCACAATACCGTTGGACCGTTATTCTCAAGCCACTATAAAAGAAGAATCAAGCCAGCATTGCAACACACGAAGTCTATCCGAAGCTCACAAGTTCTATAATCATTATTCTAGAGAATCATCTGTAATTTACATTCGATTTCATAGTTCTCTCAGTTGTAATCGTACGATCAAAGCTGTATACTTGAAGGACATCACCCCTGATTGGTGAACATAGTGCTCTGTCGACTTATCTTTTAGGTCGACCGCAGGTTTTTTCCTCCGTCGTGAGGTTTTTCCTGCGTCATCAAATTATTTGTCTCATTTTACTTTTCCGCACTTATCATTGATTGTAATTTCTTTCTCTCGACGGTTAAGCCTCACACAAGTTTATTACGACATCGAGTTGTGTAATTTTTTACATAAACAGTTTGGCGCCCACCGTGGGGCTCCGTTTTGAGAAAAATTTCATTCGGTGAAAAGTGCGCCTTAGTACTAACCTTTTCTTTGAGTTCCCTTTGAGCTATTTGCGCAGGATAATGGATAACGGATTCATAGCATCACTCCAACAACAATTGCAAGAGGCTAACAACGAAATTCAACGTCTTCGAGCTTTACCAGGACCATCGATGACTATCCCAATGTCTATCCCTCCTCCATATCCTCCTCAACATCTAAGACCACCGCCTCGACCACAGTTCAATGCCTCAATGCCATTTTCAACTGTGAACCAACAATACAACAACGTACGACCATCTTTACCACAGTTTACACCACCAATACCTCATGGCCCGCCACCTATGCCTCGAGGTCCACCTTCTATGCCTCAAGGAGCACCCATGTTCACGTTCGAGCCTTTTTCCCAACAAATTCCTATTCCTGGTCATATACCCACAGCTGCTAGTTCCACCATTCATACGACAATACCACCCAGTACTGGAATTCCTTCTAGTTGTATTCCAACAAACCCAATAAACGTTGAAGACCCTCTGAACGTACGACTGAAATCCCTGGAAGAACAAAATCAAAAATTGTTCGCGTTACTCACGAAGCTACCCGGAGCAGCAGTACCCGTCGAAGTCGAACCTAAAACTGGATTTCAGGCTTCACCGTTCGTTGATGAATTAGCTCTTGTTGACGTTCCTAAGAAATATACTATACCAGCTTTCGCAACAAAATATTCTGGAATCACAGATCCGGTCGAACATATAGCGCAGTACAAGCAACTTATGTGGACAATTCCTATACCGGCGCAATATCAAGAAGTCTGCATGTGCAAAAGCTTTGGATCAACTTTAACAGGAGCGGCATTACAATGGCTGATTAACCTAAAGCCAAAGAGTATTGGATCATTTGCAGAATTGGTGAACCAATTCACTCGACAATTTGCTAGCAGTCGTAAGATGGAGAAGCAGACCAGCGACCTGTATTATATCGTACAGAAATCTGGAGAAACAATCCGCGATTACTTCAACAGATTCAATGCAGCAATGATTGAAATAAAAAATTGCGACGTGAAAACAGCAATCGAGGCATACAAACGTGGATTAGAAGATTCCTCTGGATTATATTTGGAATTAACGAAATATCCACCAGAAAACTTCGACGACGTACGAGCTAGAACACTAGCTTTCATGAGAATAGAAGATGATGCTCTCTTCCGACGAAAGCATTCCGCAGAAAAGAAACCTCTTGGTGCTCAAAAACATGACTTTAAGCATAAAAGAGTAAACAAGATTGGAAATCCTCGATACGAGTCGAAAACTCGACCAAGCAAAGGTACTGTTAAAATACGATATCCAGAGTTATCTACTTACAATTTTGCAGGTACATCAAAAGATTTGGTGGATTCACTACGAAAGATTTATGCAAACGTACGATGGCCGAAGAAATCTGATAAACCAAGCAAAGACAAAGATCAGAACAGATGGTGCGATTTCCACGACGATCATGGTCATACGACGGATGAATGCATCAGTTTAAAGAAGGAGATTTCATATTTGAAATCTAAGGGGCATCTAAAAGGCCTCATCCCAGAAGAGCAAGGACGACCAGCGTCACCAGTTCATACAAAAGTCATAAACTGCATCACTGGAGGATCAGAAGTTTGTGGACTTACATATTCAGCTGCAAAGCGACATGCACGAGATGGTCCGAGCGAACATCCAATCCCTGGAGAAGCCAAATCAAAGACAGAAAAAGAGCTCGATGCAATGGCAATCACGTTCGACCAAGACGATACACAGGGGGTCCATCATAAACATCATGACGCTCTAGTCATACAGTTGACAATCGGAAACTGTTCGACTAAGAGAATATTGATTGATGGAGGCAGTTCGGCTAACGTTATTTTTGCAGATACTCTTAAAGTCATGGGAATCGAACAATCAGAAATCGTACGACGAAGTACTACTCTGATTGGATTCAATGGAGACCCGATGAACACTCTCGGAGAAATCATCTTGCCTGTCTACGCCAAAGGCATCAACAAACAAACAAAGTTCAATGTTGTGGACTGCCAATCAGCTTACAATGTTATTCTTGGAAGACCCTGGATCCACGAGATGAAAGCAATTCCTTCGACATACCACCAGAAGATTAAATTTCCTTCTCCATGGGGAATTCAAGAGATTGCTAGTGAGAACAAAATCGCACGAGAATGTTACAAGATTACGATGAAGACAAAGTCGCAGGACATCTAGCAATTACAGAGCCAGGATGAGAGGAAATCGAACGACGACCTTCGGCTAGAAGAAGTCGTCCTTGATCCTGAACATCCTGATCAAAAAGTCTTCGTAGGAGCCTCGCTCCCCCCTGACATAAAAAACACGATTATATCTTTTTTGCAGGAACATTCAGACTGTTTTGCATGGTCGCACGAAGATATGGTTGGAATAGATCCAAGCATTATATCGCATAAATTGAACGTGGATCCTACGTTCAAACCCATTAAGCAGAAACGTCGTAAGTTCGCGCCTGAAAGAAATAAAGTGATCAACGATGAAGTTGACAATCTGCTTAAAACAGGGAAGATCCGAGAAGTAAAATATCCAGAATGGTTGGCTAATGTAGTCGTCGTACAAAAGAAGAACGGAAAATGGCGAGTCTGCATTGATTTCACGGATCTAAACAAAGCTTGTCCAAAAGATCCTTTTCCTTTACCTCATATCGACGCCATGGTTGACGCGACAGCAGGACATGAATTGTTGACATTCATGGACGCATATTCAGGATACAACAAAATATTGATGCACACGGACGACCAGGAAAAGACTGCATTCATGACAGACAAAGGCATATACTGTTACAAAGTTATGCCATTTGGTCTTAAGAATGCAGGATCAACATATCAAAGATTGGTTAACATGATGTTCAAGGAACATCTTGGTCGAACGATGGAGGTTTATATCGACGACATGCTTGTGAAATCAGAACGTTCGATCGATCACGTTGCACATTTAAAGCAATCCTTCGATATCTTACGACAATACAAGATGAAGCTTAATCCAACAAAATGTTCCTTCGGAGTACGAGCAGGAAAATTCTTGGGGTACTTGGTCACGCAACGCGGAATCGAAGCAAGTCCAGAACAAGTCAAAGCTATCGTCGAGATACAATCTCCAAGGAATGTCAAAGAAGTCCAGAAGTTAACAGGACGAGTGGCAGCTTTAACCCGATTTATTTCACGATCATCGGATAAATGCCATTTGTTCTATAATGTCCTACGAAAGAATCAAGGCTTCTTGTGGACAGACGAACATGAGAAAGCTTTGCATGAACTGAAGCAATATATGACGTCACCTCCGCTGTTAACAAAACCAGTCGAAGGAGAAAGTCTACAGTTGTACTTGGCAGTAAGCAAAAATGCGACAAGTGCAGTACTTGTGCGAGAAGAAGATCAACGACAACAACCAATCTATTATGTTAGCAAGTCTTTCCTCGACGCAGAAACCAGGTACACATCAATGGAAAAATTGCTACTAGGTCTTATGACGGCAGCAAAGAAGCTAAGGCATTACTTCGAGTCACATCATATCATTGTTGTGACCAATTATCCACTCAAGACGGTGCTTCGAAAACCAGAATTGACAGGACGACTAGCCAAATGGAGCATTTATCTCAGTGGGTTCGACATTGAATTTAAACCCAAGACGGCCATCAAATCGCAAGTACTAGCAGATTTTGTGGCAGAGTTTTCTCCAGGATTGGAACCCACGACGTGCGACGAAGTTGTGATGATTTCAGACAACCAGCCTTGGATACTCTACGTTGATGGTTCCTCGAACGTACGAGGATGTGGATTAGGTATTGTCTTAAAATCATCACAAGGGGGAAATATAGTATACTCCGTACGATGCGAATTCAAAGCCACAAACAATGAAGCAGAATATGAAGCTTTGATCGCAGGACTAGATATTGCTCTTAGACTGGGGGCAAAACAGTTGCACGTTCGAAGCGATTCTTTACTGGTCGTAAACCAAGTAAATGGAGATTTTCAAGCAAAAGACTCAAAAATGATGAGTTATCTCAAAGCCGTTAAAGATCGAATCACACGATTTGAACAGTTCCTGATCGAGCAAATACCAAGAGATCTAAATATGCAAGCGGACGCACTGGCCAATCTGGGATCTGCATTTCATGATCCGTTCATGGAAAATATCCCAATACTTCATCTCACAACACCAACAATTGCGACAAACGATGAAGTACAGATGAACGAAGAAATTTATAATTGGTCGCTCGACATATGGAACTACCTCAAGCACGACCAACTACCTGAAGATAAAATGGAAGCTCGAAAAACAAGGTCGAAAGCTTCAAGATATACAATCTTTGAAGATCAACTTTATCGAAGATCCACGACAGGACTTCTTCTACGATGCGTCACAAATAAGATACAAATCAATCAAATTCTCCAAGAGATGCACGACGGAGAATGTGGAAATCACGCAGGGGGCAGAAGTCTTGCTAGTCGAATCTCACGACAAGGTTACTATTGGCCTACTCTACGAGAAGATGCCATAACGTACGTCCAACGATGCGACGCATGTCAAAAACATTCGAGCATGCTCCATCGACCATCTGAACCTTTACATTCTGTTCTAGTTCCATGGCCCTTCATGCGATGGGGAATGGACATCGTGGGAAAATTACCTCCAGCCCCTGGACAAAAAGTCTATTTACTCGTGCTCACCGATTACTTCTCAAAATGGATAGAAGCTGGTGCTTTCTCACAGGTCCGAGATAAAGAAGTCATATCTTTCATTCAGAAAAACATCATTTATAGATTCGGGGTACCAGCTGAAATCATGTGCGACAACGGCTCACAATTTATAAGTGATAAGACTCGTACGTTCTGTGAAAAGCGAGGAATCAAATTAATCACTTCAACTCCGAGATATCCACAATCTAACGGGTTAGCAGAGTCGAGCAACAAAGTCATCATCAATTCAATCCGAAAAAGGTTGAAAGGAGCAAAAGGAAGATGGGTAGAAGAATTGCCATCTGTCTTATGGGCAAATCGTACGACACCTAGAGCATCAACTGGACAAACTCCGTATTCTCTGGTATATGGATGCGAAGCAGTCTTGCCAATCGAAGCTCAAATACCAACTGCCAGAAGTCGCACATATGATCAAAATGCAGTAAATTTATCTTACGATCTTGACGCCTTAGAAGAAATCCGAGAAAAAGCACTACGAACGATGGCTGCACTGAAAGGAATTGTCGAAAGACACTTCAACAAAAAGGTAAAGGCAAAAATTTTTCAAGTTGGAGATTATGTCTTACGACATGTGTTTCAAAACACACAAGAGCCAAACGCTGGAAAACTTTCCATCAAATGGGAAGGACCTTACATAATTTCCAAAGTCATTGGAAATGGAGCATACAGACTTACGACTATGGAAGGTATGGAAATCCCACGAAGCTGGAACGCCCATCACCTCAAAAGGTATTATTTCTAAACCTATTTACATATGATTTATTCCTTATCCATTACTAACTTAAGCATCGGAGCGCCGTTGGCTAAGCCAACGGCCACCCCTTAGTCATCCTTTTTCGCAGGTATCGCACGATAAATCGCATGGATCGCACGATTAACGCAAGTATCGCACGATTAACGCAAGTATCGCACGACTTAAATGCATGCTTATCGCAGGAATCGCACGACAAAAAATCGCATGGATCGCAAGAAAACCGCTATAACGCACGATTATATCGCAAGAGCGCAAGTCAATTCGCCAGTCGCACGAATACTCCCATGAGTACAAAAGAAACGTTTCTATAAATAAGTCTAAGGACTTTAAAAACAAATGCATGCAAAAATACAAGACAAAAAGCTAAAACGCACGATACATGCTATAACGCACAACGCAAGTTATAACACACGAACACAGAGCTAAAACATAAGAGAAAAAGCTAGAACGCACGATATTCAATCAAAATTTCTTTCATTAAACATTTTTTCTGCCTTAAAATGGCAGAGTACAAGAAAAGAAAGAAGTTCTACGATTACAAAGATTAAAACTATTCTAATGGAACGTTGGTAGCAGGTGGATCTACGACAGGGGTCTCTTCAGGATGTGCAGGAACGGATCCAGAGGTTTCAGGAACCTCCTCCTCGACACCTGCATCCTCGACCTCCGCAGGCTTTTCTTCGTCTAGGCCTTTTAGATCCTCCTCGTCAAGAAGGTCTTCAGAGCCCATCACCTGAACGAAAGAGGCCACTTCGTCCTTTGCCATCTGAGAAGTGACAGTCCCAGCGGCTATTCGTCGCATGACCGCAGTACGTGCGACCACGCGAACCAAGGCAGCGTCCTCTTCCAGTTCTTGGATCTTGGACGATAGAGCTTCTTCCCTCTCAGCTTTCTCTCGTCGAACGACCAGCAGCTCTTTCTCCAACTCCTTGGTGTGGTCCAAGGCCAACTTCAGCCGTTCCCGCTGTTGAACTTGGAATTGCTCGCTGAGTTCCAGCTTGAATTCCAAATCCCCAATCTGAACCGACTTGGCATTAACCTCGTCGGTCAGTTGGACCGGCTTCTTTTTGGCCTTGTCGGCCTCTTTCCTGGCCACCTTGGCATCATTCTGGCTCGACGCCATCTCTTCCTTGATCTTAGCCATCCGAGTATGGAGGCTAAGACTAGTTTGGAGAGCCTACAAGAATAAAAAAGAGAAAGTTAGAAGATATACAAGAAAAATGAAAATAAAGTCGTATGACAGGGACTTACCAAGAAAGAGATACCCGCGATGGAGGCATCCAGGTCTTCGATATCGGCCTCCTCCATGCGCGCCTTCTGAGCAGGAACATGAAACTGCTCAAGAACTGGAAAAGTGGCCGCTGTCCTGATCACATCGTCCACCATGAAGTCAGAAGGGATCTGGATTGTCATGGTCGTAAGACCAGATCCCTCTTTCTCCTTGCCCTTGTCGACCTTCGACACAGGCCGGCTGGACGCACCTTCTCCCTTTGCAGGAGGGGCGAAGCTAAGAGGGATAGCCTCTATCCCACCTTCAACCTTGCGTGCGGTATCCTTAGGCGGGGTATCCACAGAAACGTACGACGACCTCGTACGTTTAGCCACCAAACCTTCCTGGGCGGCAGCCTTCCTTTTAGCAGCACGAGCAGCTGCTTCCATCGTCAACGCCTTCTTAGAAGCTGAGCCTATACAGAAAAGAAAAGTCAGAATCAAAAGAAACTAACATAAATAAGAAAATTGACGTACGATATTTACCTTCCATATCTGTTTCCTCGATTATTTGTACTTCAGGCTCAACGTCGCTCTCCTCACCGCCCTTCGACGTTCTATACGTGCGATCTGTCACACTATAACTCAGGAAGTGTGAGATCAACTCGTTAGATTCTTCGGTTGTCTCGAATGTAAAGCTGACAGCTGCAAAAATAAAACAGATGATTAGTATTGAAAAATAAACAAAAGCACAATAATGAATAACGAACGTCCAAATTACCATTGGAGTTCCATTCAGGAACGACCCAAGACTCATCAGCGACCGAAGACGTCTGGACGAAGACATAACGAGACTTCCACCCTCGATCATTCACTTGCGCGCGATGAACAAGCATGGTGTCATTCCTACCCTTAGGAAACAACCCATAACGGTTGTAGGGCAGTTTCGTCACGTTGTAGGCAGAAAGAAGGTCGTCTACAGAGAACGCGCGACGACCCCAATCCTTGGTTACCCGTTCGATTACCAGGATAACACGCCAGAATTGAGGCATCAGTTGCCCCGGAGACAAGTTGAAACGGGACATGAAGGCTCGAGAAAGTGGAGAGTAAGGCCATCGAAATCCGATCTTAAACGGATATTCGAACAGGGCGAAGAACCCCGTCGGAGTATCCGCCGGCCGGATCTCTCCGGCCACCCTTATTTGAGCACCCTCTGGTAACCCTGCTAGTTCCCTCAACTCTCCTACTTCTAGACTTTCTGTAATCGAACTCCTAACTTCCGACGACATAATGAACTCTAGTCGACCTAAACTATTTCTCAAACGGGTGAACCTAAGATTATCTAAACCTCTATTACTCTTATTTGCTATTGACTTCAAACGCATGAAACAGGGAAGGAGGTACCTTTTAAAGCCTAGTCGTACGAAAATCTTTGCCAAAAATAGTCGGATTACGATCTCAAGCAATTGGTTATGAAAATAAAAAGATTCGTAAAATCTTTTCTCACAATCAGACGCCTCATTTATAGCAACTAAATCATATGAGTCATTAGAGATAATCGTGCCACGCGTCAGCATTTAGCCGTTAAAGAACACGCGTCCAGAGTAACGGCTAGATAACGGCTAGTTTATCAACGTTAATTCGACCGTTTACCAACGTATTTTACTCCTTGTCCAGCGAATTAAAGATTTAGATAAAATTAGAATTATTTTCTAAATCTTGGGGGCAAATTGTTAGGGTAAAAATCTACAATCGCACGACGACCAAATATAATCGTAAGACAAATGTTAAGACAATGATCCTGTATTAAGATAAGGTCCTGATACAAAACCTAAGAGGACTATCGAACAAAGATCATTAAACATCGAACATATACATCGAATAAGTCGAACGATATCCACAATATCGTACGACAGTACTAACGAATAAATATACAAAGTTTATATGTTTGATGCAGGTAAGCTGATCTAACAATTGTCCACCTTTGAGGAAATCGGAAATTGAGTACTATGCTATACTCGTTAAAGTCCATCATTACAATGAGCAAATCGTAAGATATGTATCGTTCGACAGCATCAAGATCGACCGTTACAAGCAAGATTCTCGCAGCAATTACAATCTGGACATTAACTCTCCACAATACCGTTGGACAGTTACTCTCCGAGCATTAATTGAAGACAATAACGTTGGACGGTTACAATTCAATCATTGATGAGCCACAATACCGTTGGACCGTTATTCTCAAGCCACTATAAAAGAAGAATCAAGCCAGCATTGCAACACACGAAGTCTATCCGAAGCTCACAAGTTCTATAATCATTATTCTAGAGAATCATCTGTAATTTACATTCGATTTCATAGTTCTCTCAGTTGTAATCGTACGATCAAAGCTGTATACTTGAAGGACATCACCCCTGATTGGTGAACATAGTGCTCTGTCGACTTATCTTTTAGGTCGACCGCAGGTTTTTTCCTCCGTCGTGAGGTTTTTCCTGCGTCATCAAATTATTTGTCTCATTTTACTTTTCCGCACTTATCATTGATTGTAATTTCTTTCTCTCGACGGTTAAGCCTCACACAAGTTTATTACGACATCGAGTTGTGTAATTTTTTACATAAACAATATATATATATATATGTATATGTATATATATAATCTGACGTTAACCGTCCTTAAATTTTGTTTTGCTTGCATATTACAGGTCCCAAATCAAACGATATGTGATGTTATCTTTATTTTTTTCAAACTTAAAATTTTTGAACATTTTCTTCTTCTAAATTTAATAATATTTTAAATAAATATATATATATATATATATATATTATATTTAATACGTATTTTACTTTAAGAATTAACCTGTCATTAAATGTATATAAAAATTTGATAAAAGAATTAGAAACACATAAATGACATAAATTTATTTTCGAAATATTATATCTTTTGTCCTTATAATTTTTTCAATGAGATAATTAACCCTTCATGATGAATGTTTGTTAACTTTGTTAAGCGGAGAACCGTGGATGATATGAAAAAGAAAAATTAGGGGTCATATATGTAGATAGTTTGTTTTTGGAATCGAATTCAAAATTTGAACAAACCACATGACACATCCATGTAATTCACTCTTATTATTTTAATGTTAGTGAAATCTAATGAAACACATGCTTAAATTTTGGAGTCAGTCCCTAGCTAAATAATCTATGTTGAGGATCCATAACTTTTCCTTTATAAAACTACCATAGTCCCTACATTTTAACCATTATTAAGAACTAATTCGTCTATTAATCAACTATTTATCAATATTGAAACTATTTTAATAGTGATTGGTTATATGAAACAAAATAAACAAAAACATTAAAAAATCATAAACCAACTAAATTTTAGAGCATATGTATAAATTTGAATTTTCCTATGTGAACAATATGATAAAAATAAAGAATGAACTTACTCATGACACATCAATGACACATCAACGATTGTAATATATTTGAAATTCCATTGATGAATAGTTGTTGCAAGCAAAATTAGAAACAACTATAAAAAATATACCATTGATTTCAATGAAAATATAGAAGAAACATAAAAAGACCTTAGTTAAATTGCTAGACTCTAAAAGCCTCAACAAAGTTCCTACAAAATGCATATATGATTGATGATATATGGTATATGGATTAGTTTTCTCAAAGTAATCGAAAGAAAAAAAATAACAGAGACGAAATAAACAAAAGAAAACTTTAAAATCTTAACAAAAGGTAAAGCGAAGCATACCTTGTCTCTCAAGGTTTATTTAATCACGATAAAGAGATTCTAAAATCTCCAACAAAATTCTTACAAAGTGCATATATGATATATGAATTAGTTTCTCGAAGTAAACAAAAGAAAAAAGATAGAGATGAAATATGCACAAAAAAAAACTATAAACATGATAATCAACATGAAAAAATATGATGAATGGATGATCTATGTTGTAGTATAAATAGTTTGGAGATGAAGAGTAGGTAGGAAAATGAAAAGATGTTTTTAATTGCAAACATAAATAACCATCAATGTTGATGAAAAATTATTTATTGATTATATTAAAAATTGTAAGACATTAAAATTATATATGTTATGTAAAATGATAAAGAATATGAAAGCTACTAAAGGACTATGATTGCGACTATTGTACCACCCCGGTAAGGCGAACGTAGTCGCCGACGCCTTGAGCCGTAAGAACTATGGTGATAGCGTTGGTGTGACCCTTAATCGGATTAGTGTAGTGTCGAGCTTGATGGAAAGGATCAAGGCGAGTCAAACGGAAGCTCTTCGAGAAGAAAACCTCAAGAATGAGGTGATGGTGAAGCAAAAAGAATTATTGACCGAAGATAGCCGCGGACTTAAACTGTTTCACGGCCGAATCTGGGTACCGAAGCTTGGTGGCAACCGGGAATTACTCTTGGACGATGCCCACAAGTCCAAGTATTCCATACATCCCGGGAGCACCAAAATGTACCGAGACTTGAAAATGAACTATTGGTGGCCGGTCATGAAACTTGACGTGGCTAGTTACGTCGAAAAGTGTGTCACATGTCTCCAAGTCAAGGCGGAACACCAAAAGCCCTATGGGAGTTTGCAACCTTTGGATATTCCGGAATGGAAATGGGAGCATATCACTATGGATTTCGTGACCAAACTACCGAGAACCTTATGGGGTCACGACACTATTTGGGTGATCGTGGACCGACTCACGAAGAGTGCTCACTTTCTCGAGATGCGTGAGACCCTACCCATGGACCAATTGGCCAAACTCTACATAAAAGAGGTCGTGAGAAGGCACGGAGTACCCTTATCGATTGTTTCGGATAGGGATAGCCGATTCACTTCCCAGTTTTGGCATGGATTGCAAGAAGGCTTGGGTACGAAACTCAAGTTGAGCACCGCTTACCACCCTCAAACCGACGGGCAAAGCGAACGGACGATACAGACGCTAGAGGACATGTTGCGGTCGTGCGTGATCGACTTTGGTGGGAGTTGGGATACACACCTACCTTTAGTAGAGTTTGCGTACAACAATAGCTTTCACTCTAGCATTGGAATGGCACCGTTCGAAGCATTGTACGGACGGAAGTGTAGAACGCTGACGTGTTGGTTGGAAGCGGGTGAAAAGCAATTCGCGGGACCCGAGATCATACAAGAGACGGCGGACAAAGTGAAGGGTATTCGCGAACGCTTGAAAGCCGCCCAAGACCGTCAAAAGAGCTATGCCGACAAGAAACGTCGTCCCGTAGATTTCCAAGTGGGAGAGCGCGTGATGTTGAAAGTGTCCCCTTGGAAAGGTATCATACGGTTTGGGAAGCGGGGGAAACTTAGCCCACGTTTCCTAGGACCGTTTACCATTTTGGAAAAGGTTGGACTTCAAGCTTATCGCCTAGAACTACCACCCGAAATGGATGGGATACATCCCACCTTTCACGTGTGTTACTTGCGGAAGTGCCTAGCCGAAGAGGAGAGCATCATTCCGTTATCAGAAATCCGAGTCGATACCGGTAACCGATGTATAGAAGAACCGGAAGCCATCTTAGAAAGGAAAACGAAGAAACTACTCAATTGTTCGCTTAGGTGTAACAAATTTCGGGGACGAAATTTTAATTAGGAGGGGAGGATTGTAACACCCGTAATTTCGGTGTAATAACGACTCTTTGATAAAAATATGGAATTTAGAATCTTAGATCAAATCATGCATTTTATGGTCTAATATGTTAGGAAATTCAATTACGAGTCCAACGGTTCTTTCGGAATCGAAAACGGAGCTATAACGAAGAAGTTATGGCTGAAACAAAATCTCACCGAAATCGCACAGATGCTAGCGATCGCTAGCTATCAGCCTAGCGATCGCTAGGCAAAATTTGTTGAAGTCTGTTGGAGCTAGCGACCGCTAGCATTGCACACCTAGCGATCGCTAGGTGTGCTCCAGCCAAGAATTTTCGGGTTATAAACCCTTCCCTCTTCATTTTATCATAACTCTCTCATCCCTTGTCCGATTTTAGCGATTTTTCTTCCTACAGTCTCCATTTTCAAAGCTCTTCAAGACCTTGAAGTTGGATCCACCCTTGGAGCTAGCTAAGGGGGAAGCTACATCTCACCCACTTCATCTTCTCCACCTCTCACAACCCCAAATCTCCATTGTTGGATTTTGTGCTTCTCCATTCTAGGGTTTGTTCAAGATTTGGCTAGGTAAGCTTATCTAAACCATTCTTAGGTTGGTTAATCTACATGTAGGAGTTATGAAACTAACCTAGGGTTCGATTTTACTTGATGCTAGGTTTGTGCTCGTTATTTGACCTAAATCTTGGATTTGGGGGTTTTTGTGGCAAAACCCTAAGGTGAGTTGCTAAAATCATTTTGTTAAAACTGAGAGCTCATCATTTGGTTTGATTTTGCATATCTTGCTTGGTATTTGTGGATGAATGTGATTTTGGATAAAATGCCAAAATTTCTAGGTTTACGGTTTGCCATGAAGTAAATAGATAATGAATTCGTGTATGAATGATTTGATTTGAATTATTGGATATATTGGGTGGATATTGACATGCTATTGATGCATGAGTTATGTTCTTATGGCTATGTGATGAACGTATACATGATAAAATAAGTGTAAAGAAATATGTCATAGAATGATGCAAAGGGCTTGAGACCCTCGTTTAATGCCTATGATAGGTTAAGATGAATGTATGAGTCTTTTTAGACAGTACAAATATGCCTCCGAAGGTGTCATGATAGAAATGGCATCGAGGTTGATTGAATGTAAATAACATGGATGATCCAACGCAATGTGTCCATACCCAATAGTCTTGGGAGGTCCTGAAATAGGGACGCACCTATGTCGCCGGCTCTCGGGTGGCTCCGAGATGCGCGGGCCTCGGAAGGTGTCATAGTTGAAATGGCATCGACGTATTGGGAAGCAACGAATGTAGGGGCATTGGTTGGTGGAAATGGGTCGCTCCCATTGTTTCCGAAGATAATAATAAACCGGTTTAACATGCTACTTATGTTGTTAGTACGATATTGTATTGCATGCCTTAACATAATTTATTTGCAAAGAGTCATTTATACAACTCACTAGGCTCCTTTAGCCTAACACTTGTTTGGTGTCGATGTGTCTCTCAGGTATTCGGGACGCCGTCCCCAAGTAGGCTTCGGACTTAGAGTGAGCTTGGGGGAAATGTTGGAGAGACCGGTCCGTGAGACCGCGAGTTCAAATCATATAGCGATAACCCTTTTGTAGTCTTCTTCCTAGACGGAATTAGACTAGTTGGTTATTGTAATTCGTTACTTGATTACAAACATTGTAATTATTATATTACTTATACCCCATTTTGGGAAGAGCTCACGCCATGGCGTTACTTTTGTATACCATCTTTATTTGAAATGAAAGTTTTTGTTCGCCCTGATTTTTAGGGTGTTACAACGTCTCCCTTTTCCCCATCGTTCGACGACGTTGCGTGTCCCTCCTCCCCGCCGTTCGACGCCGCTGCGTCTCCCTCCTCCGCCGTCGTTCGCCACCGCTGCGTGTCCCTTCTTCCCGTTGTTCGCCGCCGCCGCTGCCCAGACCTTGGATTCATGATTTCAGAGGATTTCAGTGTTTCTTTTTCCACTTAATTTTTCCGAGCAACTTCAGAGCTTTTCAGCTCTTATTTAGAAAAAAATCAAACAATCTGAAATCATGAATGTTTGACCGAATCAGACTTCAGAGGATTTCAGATGTTTTTTGCAAAAAACAAACAACCCCTTAGTATATTAAGCATAGTCCATGCTTGTACCACGTATATTTTTCAATAAGAAAGTATTAACATGAGCGTTGATGCGGTAATTATCGTATATAAAAAGCGTAACAAGTTTTAACCTCTAATGCCTAGCCACCGTCTTACCACATATACAGGCAAGCGTACCTGATCGTGAGTAATATAGTGTAGGAAAGTCCAGGTATCGTATCTACCACTGGGAATGGTCAAGTTATCGTACACTAGAGTCTGAATTGGTTTAATTAACCTAAAGGGGGGGTTTTGTATGAAAAGGTTTAAATACTTAAAAAGACAATTAATTAAGTAAAAAACTAAGAAAGCAATTAAAATATTGTTTTAAGATTATAATAAGGAAAAACATCAGTACTTGTCATGGTGAATTGAATCCCCAATACGGATGATATGAATAGGTCGAAAGTTTGGTTGTTTTGACTATTGTAGGAATTTAAGTCTGGGACACCCTAACATGTGCATATTATGGTTATGAACTAGGATACGGTCCTCCTAATTCCAATCCTAAATCGTTTGGTCCACAAATCTAGAATCGGTAAACCCTTCCCAATCAATATCGCAATGGCTCTTTTACTATCGGTCACTATTGGTCAAAGTAACCCCTTAACACAACTTTATGGTCCAAGTCAAGCTAAGGTAGGTTGATTATCCTTTCGGAGTCTATCTGCTTTGGTCTAACAAATACACCCAACCAAGTGAATTCAAATCGCCACAACAACATTAATCAGAAAAGAACCATAAAAGACATTCAATTAATCAAAACAAACCAGTAAACATTAATCACAAAGTATCATCCATAAAGGTTCATCGACCATGATAAGCACTACTAATAAACTACTCACTCATAATGAAAACAAAAACACAAACAAAAGTAGACATCGACATGATACCGACAATACAACGATAGATGATCGGAGATCGACTTCCGCAGCGTATCGGCACCTTTCGTACTCTCACTCTCGTTCCTCTGTACTTCCCTCGTGTATCGGACATGTTTAGAACTGAAGGAGGAGACTGATATTTAAAGGAAAACGTCCAGGAGTCATCTGGCGATCGCCAAGCTGATGGTTTGGCGACGCCAGACACTTAGGTCAAACTCTGGTCTTCTCTTCAGTCGAACTTGGCAGCGCCAGATTGAGCATTTCGCGATCGCCAAGTAGCTTCTGTTTGACTTTGTGCATTTTTCACGTTTTCTCGCCTTTTTTCGTACTTTTCCGTTTCACGGCCTCCAAATCCTTCACAAACAATAATAAGCTCTTTTAGTGCATGAAATGATCATAAACAGGTGAGAAATGGGGTAAAGTCATACGATTACGCGCAACCAAAACATGTTTAATTTTGGTGTTATCAAAATCCCCACATTTAAGCTTTGATTGTCCTCAATCAAAAGACTGAAAGATAAGAAAGATAACTCCAAAATTATCTCCACCCAAGATCATCAAAGAGAACAAAGCATACTCACACAATCGAACACACAAACAAGACTCATCAAACAATCGGATACCAAGGCCAACCTTTTACCCTCACCTAATATGCATAACAATATAAAGTGTATATCTCGGGGGTAAAAGTGTATATGTAAGTGATCACACCAATACTCGACTAATTCCCGCATGCATAAGCTTGTCACCAAATCTAATCTCCACCACTGAGAAGTTGTCAACCGTCAAGAGGACTTTAGGGTTGTAATGTTAGGCTAAGGGTTAAGGGTAGGATAAAGGATATATATAAGTGACTAAGGGTTTTGCAACAAAAACTTGAAAACTCAATCAGTAATGATCCAAACAGTGAAGCAATCTGACTTTCAAACAGTGAGACTTTTGGGATGAGTACTTCCTCTCTTTTCTTTTAGAATTGGGCTAAGCCTATGGCTTATTTGGGGCACAAATTCTTTTTTCATTCTTTTCAGCTTTCATTCTTTTCTTTTTTGTATTCTCGACTCTTTTGATATTTCTTTTCTTTTTTTCTGAGTCTCAAATATTTTTCTTTCCTCTTTTTTTTTCAGAGCAGCAACTATGTTGCTTTTGGGCTCTTTTTAAATCTCAATCCCATAAAAACTGTCAGATACGAAAACTGGATCAAAACATCTCAAGATTCAAATTTGAGTCACGGCCAAGAGATAGATAAACAATTAGGCTCAAGGATAAAGTGTATAGTGGGTAAAGAAATGAAAAGGCTAAGGCTCAAAATGGTTTCAAGGGATAAAGTGTCAAAAGGTGAACACTTTTCAATCAAAGGCTAGGCAAACCAGATAACCTTATGATGAGGTTATCTGACGAAGGCTAAAAGGGTTAGAAACGAAGGCCTCTATCAGTGCAATGGTGATAAATACTTCTCTTATGTGGTCTTGACAAGCATTCAAATGACAAGTTCTACCTTGGGTCAAAGTCGGTATTCCTTACAAAATAAACAGATATAACAGTTAAGGCTCAATCTCTCAATTGAATTGGGTGAGGCACTCATGGTAATCAGTATTCCAAGGCATCCTTTTACTCAACTAATCCTATTCAGTGTTCTCCTATGCAAGCAACTCAGTCTCAAAAACAATCTCAGATTTCGAAAAAAAATTGGGGTCAAATCTCAAAGCTTTCAAAAGTTTGAAAAACGACAATCCACAAGCAAAAAGTGAACCCATTTAAACAGATAAGTCTACATAACCCCCTCCCCACACTTAAAATTTGCAGTGTCCTCAATGCAACAATTAACACAATTAAGGAGTAATTGGGAAAAAGAGAAACTTCCCCGGGTTATGTGACGAAATCTGTTCTGATCTGAGGGTGGTGCATAAAATTCGTGCTCGATCATAAATCGCCATATCTACCAACAAAAAGAAAAAGAAAAAGTAAAAACGAACAAATGAAAATAAACCAAACCAAACTACTTAAAATCCTAAATAATCCAAACAAAATAAAAACTGTTCAAGCAAACCAAACACGCAGTTCAAAGATCAAAGTAGAGTACAACCCAATCGAATCAAATAAAACCGCTTAGTTACGGTTTTCAAAAGCCCATTCATCATAGGTGGAATAGCCAGCAGGACCGTCATCACTATCACGCCATTCGGGATGAGGTTCAAGAGGACCGAGGGAGCATGTCCCACGCTCTCAAAGTATTCTCCCATCGACGCGGCGTCCCAAGACAACTCCCGCCTAACACCATACATGTCATATGAGACCCGGTCCAATCTTTCCATCATCTCGTGATGCTCTGCTCCCATTCGGTGAAGTAGCCGTACCAACCGGCTCTTCATTGGGGGTAACATCCCCAATCCACACAAAAGTACCCCGCCGAGGTCCCGGTGCAAGCAACTTCATGGAACGAAAAAGAGCCTTATCGAGAAAACCCATAGGAGACAACTTGGTGAGAGTTCCGCAAACTTCTGGTGTAAGAGTTCCCAACTTCTCCGCTATAACCGTGATGAAATGTCCCCCACAAAGGCCCGTTCCGGCCTTATCATGTATCTTTCTGGCGTTTTGGAACATCTTAGCCATCACAAAAGAAAGATTGGTTATCGCATTCCGATTGACCAATCGCGAAAGAAGCCAAAGATCCCCTTCCGGAACCTTTTCCTTGATAGCTTTCCGGTAAGCAAAAGAATGAACAAGCATCCGATGAAGGAGACGATGCTCGGGTAGAGTGATAGAACTTTCCTTGGTGTTGGACTGTAGATACGGTCCCGATCCGATGGTATCCCAAAACTCCGCGCCCACAAACTCGGCACTAGGTTCACAAGCACCGGTTAAGAAGTAGTGAAAAAAGTACCCGGATCTTGACTGAGCCGTTGTGAAAAATCCGAGTAACACTCCAAAGCGTGGTAGTGTGATCCCATACCATTCTCCAAGCAGACAAAATCGAATACAAGGCCCCTCAAGTCTATCTTCATCATACGCCTCCACATCGAAGCTAAAGGTAGCCAGAAATTCCAACACAAGCTCATAGTAGATCGGCTCGTGGGTTTTCAGTGCTTTCTCCCAATCGTTGCTCACAAAGCGAAGAACACCAAACTGATCGCGGTACTCTCTCCTCAAAAGGCTTGATAGCCTATCCCCAAATCCAATCTGCTCGACAAAGTGCAAATCAACAACCGGACCAATTTCAATTTCCCGCTTTCTCAAGCGATCAAGCTCAATCATCAGTGACATCTTCTCACTACGCAGGATGTTGTCGGAATCAAAAGACAACACGGGTGGTCTTGCACATTGTGGGAAGATAAAGCTCTCTTTGTCGCCATGGATTTGCAGGATGGGAAGAGAATTGCAGAGAAAAATACAATGGAAGAGGGAGAATATTGAAAATAGGGTTTTAGAAAACAGTTTAAACCTTCTCGTCTCGAACTTCGCGTCGCGAAATAAAAGCTTTCGCGTTGCGAAGTCGCAATCGCTCACTATTTTCAAAATTCGGACTTACCTGGGCCACTTACTTCGCGGCGCGAAAATTGAAATTTCGCGATCGCGAAATGGCTACTGTTTGGTTGCTTCTGAAATTTGATCGGGCTGTAATTTTCTTTGGCTAATGCTGCAAAATTGATTAAAACACATACACAAGCAAAAATATCTAATAAAAACACGGGTTGCCTCCCGAAAAGCGCTTGTTTTTGTACCGAGTCGCGAGCCTGACTCGGGGGATCATCTAAGTAATTGGCTCTTTAGAAAGATGACAGACCTCGCCATTTCTGACAGGGTCGTTCTCATTATAAAGCTTTAGTCTATGGCCGTTTACCTTAAATGATCCTCGTTCGGTCATTAGGTCCACATATCCCGAGGGATAAGCTTTTAAAACGACATATGGACCTATCCATCGTGACTTTAACTTACCGGGGGAAAATGTAAAATGAGTTTGATACATTAATACCTTGTCCCCCTCTTTGAACACCTTCACTTCCTTTAGATGCGCATCATGCCATTTCTTTCGCTGTTCCTTGTAGATCTTCGAGTTCTCATAAGCGAGAGATCTAAGCTCTTCCAATTCGTGCAAGCTTATCAATTTTTCTCTTCCACTCGCAATGTCATCCAAGTGAAGTTTCTTTAGTGCCCATAGCGCTTTGTACTCGAACTCGAATGGAAGGTGACACGCTTTTCCGTAAAGCATCCGATAAGGAGTGCTTCCAATTGGGGTCTTGTAGGCCGTACGATATGCCCATAGTGTATCTTCAAGCTTTTGCGACCATATCTTCGGGTTGTTATCGACTGTCTTTTCCAAGATTCGTTTCAACGCCCTGTTGGTGTTTTCCGCTTGTCCATTGGCTTGTGGATGGTAGGCAGTCGAGAATCGATGATGCACTCCATATCTTTTCAAGGTCTTCTCCAATAGATAGTTTGCAAAGTGAGTTCCTCTATCACTGATGATCGCCTTTGGACATCCGTACCTACACATAAGAGATTTCACGAAGTCAACAACCACTTTAGCATCATTCGTGGGCGACGCCTTTGCCTCGGCCCACTTGGAAACATAATCAACCGCCACAAGGATGTATTTGTTGCCTCTAGAGTCGGGAAAAGGTCCCATGAAATCGATTCCCCAAACATCAAACACTTCACTAACGGAGATGCTCTGTTGGGGCATCTCATCTTTCTTTGTGATGTTGCCTGCCCTTTGACAAGCGTCACAAAATTTTATTAAAGTGTAAGCATCCTTAAAAATCGTAGGCCAATAAAATCCGGACTCGAGGACTTTTCTAGCAATCGAATTGGCTCCAAAATGGTCTCCCGTGGGGCCTTTGTGACAGTTAGTGAGAATGTCCCAACCAGCAGGGCCGGAGACACATCGACGGTGAATTCTATCAGGTCCTATTCTGAATAGATAAGGTTTAGACCAAAAATAATACTTTAAATCCGAGAAAAACTTACCTTTTTGTTGATAAGTCATACCTTTGACAAGAACACCGGCGGCCAGATAATTTGCAAAGTCTGCATACCAAGGTATAGGGTCTTCTCCTATGGTCTTAATCATATTAAGGGCCTCATCGGGGAATTTATCCCTGATAACTTCTCTGCCTCCGGAATCCATGTATGGATTTTCCAGACGAGATAAATGACCGGCAGCTAAATTCTCAGCGCCTTTCTTATCTCTTATCTCTATATCAAACTCTTGCAACAGAAGTATCCATCGTATGAGTCTGGGCTTAGCATCAGGCTTAGCAAAGAGATATTTAAGGGCAGAGTGGTCTGTGTAAACTATGATTTTGGACAACACAAGATAAGACCTAAACTTTTCAATGGCAAAAACTACCGCTAGAAGCTCTTTTTCAGTCGTGGTGTAGTTTTCTTGGGCGTCGTTAAGAGTTCGACTTGCATAACAAATCGGTTGGAAATGATTGTTTTTACGTTGCCCTAGAACTGCACCGACGGCATAATCGCTCGCATCACACATAATCTCAAAACGTTGATCCCAATCAGGTGGAACCATGATAGGGGCATTGGTCAAATGCCGTTTCAAAGTTTCAAAAGCGGAGATGCACTTCTCATCAAAAATGAAAGGTGCATCTTTTTCAAGAAGTTTGGTGAGAGGTCGGGATATTTTCGAAAAATCTTGTATAAACCTCCTATAAAACCCGGCATGACCTAAGAAACTTCTGACCCCTTTTATGTTTGTAGGTGGGGGAAGCTTCGATATGGTGTCTATCTTAGCTTTATCCACCTCTAAACCATCTTTTGAGATTTTGTGTCCAAGAACTATACCTTCCCTTACCATAAAGTGGCACTTTTCCCAGTTGAGAACCAGATGAGATTCCTCGCATCGAGCTAGCACCCTGTCTAGACTGCTTAGACAATCATCGAAAGAGTTACCAAAAACAGAGAAATCATCCATAAAGACTTCCATACAATTCTCTATCATGTCCTGGAAAATGGCCGTCATGCATCGCTGAAAAGTAGCGGGTGCATTGCATAATCCAAAAGGCATACGCCTATAGGCAAATGTTCCAAAGGGACAGGTAAAGGTCGTTTTCTCTTGGTCTTCAGGATCAATGGGGATTTGGAAATATCCCGAAAATCCATCCAGGAAGCAATAGTACTCATTTCCCGCCAACGTTCAAGCATTTGATCAATGAAGGGTAAAGGGAAATGGTCTTTTCTAGTGGCATCGTTAAGCTTCCTATAGTCTATGCAAACTCTCCACCCGGTGACAGTACGGGTGGGAACTAACTCATTGTTATCATTTGTGACAACTGTGAGTCCTCCCTTTTTGGGAACTACTTGAACAGGGCTTACCCAAGGACTGTCAGAAATGGGGTAAATGATTCCGGTATCAAGCAGTTTGATCACTTCCTTTTTCACAACTTCTTGCATTTTCGGATTAAGCCTCCTTTGTTTTTGCACACATGGTTTAAAATTGTCTTCCATTAAAATTTTGTGTGTACAAAATGAAGGGCTTATTCCGGGAATGTCCGAAATTTTCCAAGCTAAAGCCTTTTTGTGTTTTTTCAAAATCTCAATAAGTCTATCCTTTTCATTGGCTGTTAGCAAGGAAGAGATAATTACCGGGAGGGAATTGTTACCTTCAAGAAACTGGTACCCGAGGTGCTCGGGAAGGTCCTTTAATTCCAAATCTGGTGGTTCCTCCAAAGAGGTATTTACTCTGACTTTGTTTTCCTGCTTTAGCTCCTCGAAGTCCTCTTCTTCTTCCTCCCGGTTTCATCCCATCTTTTCTCAATAGCAAGGCTTTCTTCCCATTCACCTGATTCAAAAAGATAATCATTAGGCTCTGATTCGGGGAAGTCATCTATACTGTCTAGAGTATTTATAGAGTCATTATAGTCCGGAATTCCATCAATGGAGAGTGTGATTCGATCTTCACCGATTCCTAGACTAAGTTCTCTCTCGGCTACATGAATAATGGCACTGGCCGTGTTGAGGAACGGACGACCAAGGATTAGAGGTACTTTAACCTCGTCCTTTATGTCCAATATCACAAAGTCGGCGGGGAATTCAAACCTGTCTACCCGAACTATGACATCCTCAGCTATTCCTACAGGGTATTTTATGGATCTATCAGCCAGTTGGATAGTCATTCTTGTGCTTTTTAGATCATTCAATCCCAGTTTTTGATAAAAGGATAATGGCATCAGGTTTATACTGGCTCCTAGGTCTGCTAGGACTCTACATGAAACACTTTTACCAAAATAACAAGGGATAATGAAACTCCCTGGATCACCCTTTTTGAGGGTGTCTGAAAGTGTAGCTGAGCACTCGGCATTCAGAAAGGCTATTTCTTCCGTTCCCATCCTTGCTTTATTGGCCACCAACTCCTTGAGAAATCTTGCGTAACTTGGTACACCTGCAATTAAATCCACAAGAGGCACATTAATATCCACTCGTTTAATCAAGTCAATAAACTTACGATATTGGGCCTCTTTCTTTTCTTTCCGTAGTCGTGCAGGGTATGGTACTCGTGTAGGTACATGTGGTGTTGTAGATTCCCTTGGTCTAACTGCCTCCTCCCTGACCTCTTTCGTTGGTCGTGATGGTAATTCTACCTCTGGTTCAACAACCTGCATATTAGGAATTTGATTAGTTTGAGGCATAGGTGGTCCTACAACTACCTTACCTCCTCTTGTGGTTGTGAACACTTCAGCCTGTGCTTCCGCCTCCATATGAGGAAATGTTTCCTTGACGTCTCGGAGGAATTGATCTGCGCCTCGATATAATCCTGCAATAAAGTTTACAAACCCCTGCATTTTCTGTTCGATATCCGCACCCATATTTCCTTGTTCTTGGGAGAATTGATGGAATAATTGTTCGATTACCCGCCATATGACTTGGGAAGAGGGTTTGGCGTCTCGGTGGAGTCCTTAGTTGCATGGATGTGCTCTTCGGATGACGACACTACGTTTAGATGCG
The DNA here is from genome assembly GCA_030169165.1 of Centaurea solstitialis. Taxonomy (NCBI): domain Eukaryota; kingdom Viridiplantae; phylum Streptophyta; class Magnoliopsida; order Asterales; family Asteraceae; genus Centaurea; species Centaurea solstitialis. Next base: position 3,019 of record JARYMX010000303.1, on the reverse strand, counting down.
CTGGTTGGGTCTCCTCTTGTTCCTCGTCGGTAGACCAATCCAGATAGTGTGCTTCCATGTCGTCCAAGAGTTTACGCGCTTCTTTCACTGTCTTATACGGAAAAATACCTCCACAAGATGAATCCAACCTTAACCGAGAATCGTTAGTTAATCCAGCATAAAAAACATCTATCATTTCTCTATCATCAATACCATGGTTTGGAAAGACTAAAAATAAACTCTTATACCTTCCCCAAGCTTTCACAAGGCTATCTTTTCCTTGTTTAAAGTTTCGAATTTCAGCTCTTATTTTGTGAGCCTTGGAAATGGGAAAGTACCTTGACAAAAAGGCAGATTTCAAATCGTCCCAGGTTGTGATGGATCCCAGGAGCAGTTGTTTAAACCAGTCTTTTGCCTTTTTTGTCAAAGTAAAAGGGAATACTCGAAGTTTTACCTCATCCTCCTTGGTGTTGACTAATTCACAGATGTCCTCGAATGCTTCAAGGTGTTGGTAAGGATTTCCGCTTGGTTCTCCGTCAAATGAAATGGTGTTGATCATTTTGATGAGTCCTTTATTGATTTCCACCATTTTATCATCTGCCTTTATTGATTTCCACCATTTTGATGAGTCCTTTTTGATCGCGGATCGCGGACCTCAGATCGCTTATCCCACATGGGTCGATCGTCTGTCATCCTGACAACTCAACAAACGATTACTGCAACTTGCGGGAAACAAAAAGATAAAATAAAGATAAATATAAAACTAACTAATTAAACTAGAAAGCGAAAAACTTGCAAGGGAAAGAATCCCTTACAAGGACCGATTAACCAAACTAATTAGACTAAAATCTAACAACTACCGTTCCCCGGCAACGGCGCCAAAAACTTGATGCGGTAATTATCGTATATAAAAAGCGTAACAAGTTTTAACCTCTAATGCCTAGCCACCGTCTTACCACATATACAGGCAAGCGTACCTGATCGTGAGTAATATAGTGTAGGAAAGTCCAGGTATCGTATCTACCACTGGGAACGGTCAAGTTATCGTAGACTAGAGTCTGAATTGGTTTAATTAACCTAAAGGGGGGGTTTTGTATGAAAAAGGTTTAAATACTTAAAAAGACAATTAATTAAGTAAAAACTAAGAAAGCAATTAAAATGTTGTTTTAAGATTATAATAAGGAAAAACATCAGTACTTATCATGGTGAATTGAATCCCCAATACGGATGATATGAATAGGTCGAAAGTTTGGTTGTTTTGACTATTGTAGGAATTTAAGTCTGGGACACCCTAACATGTGCATATTATGGTTATGAACTAGGATACGGTCCTCCTAATTCCAATCCTAAATCGTTTGGTCCACAATCTAGAATCGGTAAACCCTTCCCAATCAATATCGCAATGGCTCTTTTACTATCGGTCACTATTGGTCAAAGTAACCCTTAACACAACTTTATGGTCCAAGTCAAGCTAAGGTAGGTTGATTATCCTTTCGGAGTCTATCTGCTTTGGTCTAACAAATACACCCAACCAAGTGAATTCAAATCGCCACAACAACATTAATCAGAAAAGAACCATAAAAGACATTCAATTAATCAAAACAAACCAGTAAACATTAATCACCAAGTATCATCCATAAAGGTTCATCGACCATGATAAGCACTACTAATAAACTACTCACTCATAATGAAAACAAAAACACAAACAAAAGTAGACATCGACATGATACCGACAATACAACGATAGATGATCGAAGATCGACTTCCGCAGCGTATCGGCACATTTCGTACTCTCACTCTCGTTCCTCTGTACTTCCCTCGTGTATCGGACATGTTTAGAACTGAAGGAGGAGGCTGATATTTAAAGGAAGACGTCCAGGAGTCATCTGGCGATCGCCAAGCTGCTGGTTTGGCGACGCCAGACACTTAGGTCAAACTCTGGTCTTCTCTTCAGTCGAACTTGGTGGCGCCAGATTGAGCATTTCGCGATCGCCAAGTAGCTTCTGTTTGACTTTGTGCATTTTTCACGTTTTCTCGCCTTTTTTCGTACTTTTCCGTTTCACGGCCTCCGAATCCTTCACAAACAATAATAAGCTCTTTTAGTGCATGAAATGATCATAAACGGGTGAGAAATGGGGTAAAGTCATACAATTACGCGCAACCAAAACATGTATAATTTTGGTGTTATCAAGCGTTTAGACCCTTCTGATCCAAAATTTTTGGCTCGTCTTTGATTTAATCATAATCTCATCCAATCTAAATTAAAATTTTATTTTTTTTATCATGTATATATTATATATTTTTTAATATTTAGAAGATGATAAAGTAATGAAAATGAAGTGAAAGATTTATATGCTGAAGATATATCAATATTGGTATTTATTTGTAAAACATTGAATATCATGAATTTAGGTATATTTTTAGTTTTTTATTGTTATGTTAAAGAAGTTTTCTTTATTAAATATGTTTTATCCTTAAAAAACAAACATCATCCGATCTTAGTTGTGCCACTTGTAAAATAAAAGGGATCACAATTTCCTCAATCTGGGTTGTGAAGCGAGTAGGATTGACGGAGATCGTTCACTTGTTTTGTATTTTTTTAAAATATTATTTTGTCTTATATTTACAATCTCGATGTTAAGATCACCACTAAAGATAGTCTTATTAAGATGGCTTGCCGTAGAGGTGACTATCAAAATAAAGCTTTTAAAAGTTCTAGTTTAATTTTATTCAATTACATTTCTTTAATAATTTACCACTAATCAAAAAAATTTTAATGAAATTACTTCTCAAAACTAAACATCATTATTTTTAATAGAAACATGAGAAATTAATTATTTTACTATTTTTGAATATTATTAACACCTTATAATAACATCCGCCAATACCGCATAAGTTTAAAAATTACACTTTTGGTTCTAAAGATATACACCTTAATCCCCTGAAAACTTCAAGGTCCTGTTTGGTTGGAGGGATTCCTTGGGAATCTGTGGGAATTGGATTCCAATTACCAAAATTCATGTGTTTGGTTGGCTTTTAA